>JAABOM020000002.1:9542265-9568281 GCA_011800125.2 Solanum clarkiae
TTTAAGGTTATAGTTGGGTTGTAGGCTGACTTGTCTTGGTGGGATAAGACGAGTGCCATCACGTCCATTTTTGGGTCATGACAGCTCCACCCAACCAAATTTGGAGAGTCGATGAATTACAAATAGCAAATCTCCATCAATCTAGAGCTGCATATTCTTAGTTCATCACATAAGAGCTACAAATCGTCTAGATCGTAGATCTCCAAGCACTGCATGCGATGAGAGATACCAATCGCCTAGATCGGAGAGCTACTGATGAAGGACAAATTCATCCCCTAAATTTCCAACTCAAATTCTATCAGATGCATCGATTTCTATTTAAAACAACCCATATAATGGTGTATCGACTGTAAGACACCCTTTCATCCTCTTTTTGTTCAAATCCTGCATGTGTTGCTTGATTTGTGCTGGTGAAACTATCTTTGTTCAAATTCTTGCACATTTTTATAATTTTAATTATTAATGATTTCATGACATATGTTATTTTGAAAAACACTTGCTTTAATTCTTTTAGCACTCAATTTTTATTTTATAGTGCAAGAAAATAATATAAGAATCTAATTTATTTATTTTTGCAAACAGTGTCCAAAAGAAAGGGACAAATTTGTATATACAAAAATATCCACAGAGAAAAGGAAAAATTTTTTCCGCTAAAATACTCCACCTCCCTAAAATATAGACCTATACTAGCGCCATTATTCATTTTTTCTTTCTCCAATTGTTGTCCACTTTCACACTTCGTGTAAAAAATATTCCCAAATTCAATCACCTCCAATTCCTCTACCACACTTAGACTCCCAGTTCCACAATCCTTTTGGTTAAAAAGTATGTATTCTTTATCAAGTTTATTTTTTTCTTTTTGTTTGATTTGATTAATTGTGAATCTTTTGATATGCTTTATTTGCTTAGTTAGTATATAGTATTTATACAGTATGTGCTTGAAGGGTTATGGATTAAATAAGATGAATATGCACTTTTGTTTTTTAATCCCCTTGATATAAGGCGATTTCCCTAAGATGGCTTTGAGATTGGTTGAAGAGTTCTCTTAGGTCTACTTGAGCTTCCTGTTGTGTAATTTGTTTTTTGTGAGTGTGTCTTCTTTTCAGTTGCGTGTTTTCAAAAATAAACACTTTTAGTAGAAGAACGTCAGATCTCTTTTCTACATTTCTTTTGTCTTAATTATTGCTAGTGAAGAAATTTAAAATTACAAAAGATGTTGTTTATATATACGTCTCGCATACCTGCTGTAAAACATAGAGAGTTTCAATTCAAAGCTCAAAAGATAACATTCATCTCTGTTCCATTTTCTGTTATGCTGTAAATCTTTTTTTTTAATTCTCTGTATTCTTTTGTTTCACTCTTACCTTTCTCACATTATGAGAAAAGAAGTCTTATATGTAAAATGACTTCAAATTGCCAATGGATGTATAAAGATTAACCAAAGTTTGTATGATCCTAAATTTGTAAAGGGTGTATAACAATTTATTGAGTTTGCTACAAGTCATCCTAAAGGGAGGGATGTCGAGAAACTAAGGTGCCCATGTAATCGAAAGAAATGTCAAAATGGAAGCTTTCAAAATGTTCGTACTGTCCATGGACATTTATTAAGCAACGATTTTGTACCGGGATATCATGTATGGTACCTGCTCGGAGAAAATGATGTTGCGAGAAATATGGATCAAGATAAAAGGATACACAACTAGGATCATACTATGAATAACCTACCAGTGAATGTTACTGCATTTGATGTTCCTGGACCAACTACGTCATATCATAGAATGGTTCATGATGCTGCTGGTCCCGCATTTGTTTCAAATGATATGGAATAATCACCTAATCATAATTTTTATGAGATGATTGATTCTGCAAATCAAGAAGTATGGCCTGGTTGTGAAACACACTCAAAATTATCAGCTATTGTGCATCTGTTATACATCAAGGCTGAACACCATCTCTTTGAAAGATGTTTTGATGACATTTGCCAATATGTGAATGAGATGATTCCACCTGATAATGTAATGCCAAAGAATTTCTATGAAACTAAAAGGTTAATGAGGGGAATGAATATGCCAGTTGAAAAAATCCATACTTGTATCAATGCCTGAATGATTTACTGGGGAGAGGATAGTGAACTTATAAATTGCAAGTTCTGTAGTCATCCCAGGTACAAGTCTACTGGTCAAAGATCTGTTTCGAAAAAAATGTTTGTACCAATCAAACAGATGTATTACTTTCCTATTACTCCACGGCTGCAACGATTGTATGCTTCCGAAGCAACTGCTTCTCACAAACGATGGCACGCTGAGCATGAAGTTGAGGAAAGAGTGATGCTTCACTGTTCAGATGCACCCGCATGGAAGCACTTTGATAAGATGCATCCATATTTTTCATAGGGAAGTCGTAATGTTAGATTGGGCATATGCACAGATGGATTTCAACCATTTGGACAAACAGGAAAACAATATTCATCTTGGCCAATTATTGTGACACCATACAACTTGCCTCCTTGGATGTGCATGAAAGACCCCTATTTATTTTTGTCAGTTATTGTTCCTGGTCCAGAGAATCCTAAGCAGCAGACAGATGTTTTCTTGTAGCCTTTAATCGCCGAATTGAAGAATCTGTGGAATATAAGTGTTGGCACATGCATATGATATCTCTAAGAAGCAAAATTTTAAAATGCGAGCTGCTTTGATGTAGGTGATTAATAAATTCCCTGCATATTCTATGTTGTCTGGATGGAGTACTGCAGGCAGGCTAGCATGTACACATTGTATGGAGAATTCTGATGCTTTTACTTTGATAAAAGGTGGTACGCAGTCCTAGTTTGACAATCACCATAAGTTCCTACCACTCAATCATCCATACAGAAAAGATAAGGGCTTATTTAGAAAGAACAGAGTAGTAACTACATAGCCTCCTCCATTACGGTCAGGTGAAGATGTTCTAAAAGAGAGAAGAATTAGGACCTAAAAAGGTGACAGAACTTGGGGCTGATATTATTAATTGTAGGATTAGTAAGTTTTCTGGTTGGAAAAAGAGAAGCATATTTTGGGATTTGCCATACTGGAGAATCAATCTCATTCGACATAATCTAGATGTAATGCACATTAAGAAGAGCTTCTTTAAGAATGTGTTCAACACAGTGTCGGATGTCGATGGTAAAACAAAAGATAACCCCTAGAAAAGACTTAAAGGAATTCTGTCGACGCCCTGAATTACATGTTGTTGATGGTAAATACCCGAAAGCTATTTACACATTAAAAGAGGAGTCGAAAAAATTATTGTGTGAATGGGTGAAAAATCTGAAATTTCCTGATGGATATGTCTCAAATATGGGAAGGTGTGTGGACATGAAAAAACACAAGTTATTTGGTATGAAAAGCCACAATTGTCACGTATTCATGCAATGATTGATACCTGTAGCATTTCGTGAGCTATTACCAAAGAACGTATGGAAAGCACTTACTGAGATGAGCCTTTTTTTAGGGATATCACTTCTATAGTAATTTGTGAAGAGGATATAATAAGACTTCAGCAAGAAGTACTTGAAATGCTTTGTAAATTAGAGCGTGTATTCCCCCTTAGCTTCTTTGATTCAATGGAGCATCTCCTTGTGCATCTCGCTTACGAAGCAATGTTAGCTAGTCCAGTGCAATATTGGTGGATGTATCCATTTCAGAGGTAAAATCTCATTTATATACTTAAGTACTTTATTTTTTAGCAATCAAACTTATTTAATTAATCAGTGACAGTACAAAGTTTAGGCAGGAACCAACCAACAACCTTTCCTTCTCACACAATGCCTAAACAATCTTACAATACTTGTGTCAATGCGAATCAATATTTCTAATAGAAAAGTAATAACTCTAATTAAAGAGAACTGAGAAACTCAAATTACCTCCTGTTACTTCTTCAATAGATGCATAGGTCTGTCTTCACAATATGACGTATTATGACATCCAAGAGTTCTCAAAAAAATGTCTTTTATACACCTCTTAAAGTTGCCCCCGATGATCTGCTTGTGTATTGTAAATGACAATCTGTCAAAACTTGCACAGATGAAACATCTTTCTTATCATCCAAGAAGCATATTAGGCACCTTCATGTCAGCTAGTCATTGTACCTAATTGATCCATTGTTTTTTCTTGTTATGACTCAATAACCACAATCATTTTCAGACTGCAACTTGATTCCAGGCCATTAAGTTAATATTCCAACCTCCTGCACCTCTAGGCAGAGTCACCTTGTCCCAGGCTACAAGTGTGCTTTTAGTTATGTTGGTCTGACTTATCCTCAAATAGTCCCTAGGAGCAGCTTTGATGAGTTTAATGATGTCTTGTGCTAGTAAAAACAATTGTGACCCATCTACTTGGAAACCAAATAGTACTGCTCTAATTAGTTGAAGCCTACTTACATATGCTAATTCTCTTGCCATCCGATTAGTGATCTTTGCTGTAGTTTTATCTATAAAGATTTGCATTGCAATACTGTCATCCTTGGGGTAGTAAAGGAACTCCTAACTACTTAAATGTTAAGTCACCTATTTCATAGCACAATAGACTCAATTTTTCATTCCTTTTATCTGTTCCTAACCACCGAAAATATTACTTTCTATTTAAGTACTTCATTTTCATCATTATGAGTGACTAACAGCTTAAACTTTTGTGCTTTTTTCAGAACTCTCCGAAAATATAAACTTAATGTGAGAAATAAGGCACATGTTGAAGGATCCCTATGCAATGCGCATATAGTTGAGGAAGCTTCATCATTTTGTTCACACTATTTTGAGCCACATGTTTACACAAGGCATAGGAAAGTGCCACGGAATGACGATGGTGGTATGGGTGAAAAGATGGATATGATGGTAATCTTTCTATATTCACCTATCCTGGTCGAGGGTTTGGAAAACTTAATCGGAGATAGTCCATGTCCATCAGTGAAGCCATACACCGGTTATAATATCAATGGCTTTAAATTTCACACAAAAGGTCGCAGTTTTTCTAAAGCATCTAACAACAGTGACATTTGCATAAAAGGAACCAATTACAGTGCAGATGACAATGACTACTATGGAGTGCTTACTGAAATTCTTCAATTGGAGTGCAAGGGCAGTACACCAATCAAACGAACTGTTTTCTTTAAATGTGAATGGTTTGACCCCACACCAAACGTAGGATTGAAGGTTCACCCACAATATAAACTTGTGGATATCAACCACAAAAGGAAATTGAAGAAGTATGAACTATTTGTTTTGGCATCTCAGGTGTATTATGCTACTATCCTAGCTTACAACATGATAAAAGTGATTGGTGGGTAGTGTGCAAAATAAAGGCTCGGGGTATTGTGGATATGCCTCTGTCATATTCATTATTGCCTGTAGCAGATGTTGCGGAGCCATTCCAATGTGACGAAGATGGTGTAAGATTTGGCGTAGTGTTTGACAATGAAGCTATTGTCAGAAATGATCCAAATGGTGAATTCATAAACTTAAGAGACGAGGATTATGATTTAGATGATGAGACAAAATTTCAAGATGAATCAGAATCAGAATTATATGATGAAAATATGGATGAGAGGCGTTCTATGAAAGTGGCAGTGAATAGTCCAAGTACCCCAATCTGTTCAAATATAAGAGCAATCAGATTTCATATTTCTTGCTGACAAAGTTCTAAATTTGAGATCTCAACGATTTTATATTTCTCTTTTACCTATATACCTAGTTGGTTTTAATAGTTTTCTGGGTTATTTTGTTTGAACAACTATCCCTCAGTCTCGCTTTGTGATATGAAGTAGACATGGATCTATGTTCTGAATAGTGAGGGATAATTTTATTCCTTTAAGTGTTTATATTCTATCTGTTTTCTAGATTAACACTTGTTCTTTAAACTTTTCAAAGACATCTTGTTCTTGAAGTGATATATCAACTGATTACCTATTCTTGTTAAAATTAGATGAAACTATGATTCGATCATTATGTTATTATTTTATCTACATATAACCTTGAAATTGCAGATATGACACCTAGGGGTAGGGGACGAAGAAGATATTCTGGAAAAAGAATAGCAGATCCAGTGACATCTCCTCCAATGTCAAGTTTAGCACCTGATCAAGTACAATCACCGTCTGAGCTGTCGATACCAGTAACACCAAATTCAATTGCAGCCAACATATCGGTACCATCTTCATCTGTGGTGATTGAAACAGCTAGAAATGACATTGTATTAACAACTTTGTCAAATGCAACTGATGGTACCCGCATTCGAATTGAAATCATTCTGGGATGGTATGTACAACATCATTTGTTCATCTACATTATTTTGCTTTAGGAAATAAAAAATTCCATTCTTAAATAAAGTAGCTTGTTCATGTCTACATTTCTATGATATAAGAATCCATAGTTGAATGTGGTAACAGACTGTAGTGAAGAATCAGATTTATTAAATGTGGAAACAGAATGCCCCATTTGCAGGTCCCCAGAATTTTTGCTCTTGCACTGCATGTTTAGATTGTCTTGTAAAATTATTATTTACTTTGCTTTTCTTGGTGATCATCTTTTAAGTTTTGGCTTGAGTTAGGAAATGATAGGAATATGTGAAATTCTCTATAATTTACTCTTCTCACTGAATTTTGCATCTGCATTTGATGTACTCATCTGATGAATTCCTGAAGTTGTTTACTTGTTAGCTGCGAAAAACGTTTGTTTCATAAGTGAGAAAATGAACAACAGAGTACATGGTGATTTTCTAGAGTGATGTTTTTAGATTATGATTTCTAATATTAGTTGTAGATACTTCTCATATGATGGAATAACAATTCTAGGTTTGCAAATGACATACTTGACCTTGTTTCTGTTATCGATAACTTTTTCTAGTTTTCTACAACCCTTCAACTGATTTCATGGTATACAACAACTATATGGTGCCTTATTTGGAAAATCATTTGATATTAGTGTGCAAGGTGTGTCATCTATATTTAAAAATGACATACTTCAAGATATGCTAATGGCAGGATCTATAATTTATATCTAGTCCTTGTCTTTTTGATAATACTTTCATATGCCTTTGTATTACCGATAATGACACAAGTAATACACTACCAGTGCTTGATGTACATAAATGAAAAGTAATATTGAAATAATTACGTGTTCTATTTATACAAGTCTGGAGCCAAGTAACAATGTATCCCGGGCGATCACAAAAATTTTTAAGGAAAAATTGGATCCTGAAGGACATGATTGGAAGTCGGTTACACCAGAGATTAAGGACTTCTACTGGGAGGAGTTCAAGGTAAAACTATCATTTTTTTTTGTAACTTTTGATTTTATTACCGAAGTAAAATTGTAAAGCTTAAACAAGACAAAAGAGAAACATAGCTGAAACGACGAATTTTTTGAACTAGCCTGAACGTCTATCTCTGGTGTATAATAGTTCCAGTATTGCCAAGTACCGAATAAAGGTCCATTTAGGTGGATTACTGTTATTTCAAGTGAACCTCTTCTATGGAACTTTTTGATAATTTCCTCTAAGCTTCACATATAATTCCTACACAGAGAGTTTGGTCATACTTACACCAGATCAACCATATTCATCCCAACTACTTCAATATACTTCTTCCCTGTCCATCACATTAAAAGCCTTGTTCTCTTATGAGATTTTGATTGCCTTTGGTCGAATTATTGTGCGGTAGCACTAGAGATCCATTCGAGGAACATGGAGACTAGTTGAAGTACTGAGCCTCCCATTTTTTTCAACACTCATGATACTTATTTTGGTACATCTTCCCTTAGCTGATTATGCTTACTTCTACTATAGTAATCATTTACCTAGCTACTTTATCATAAATTATATATTACTACCATTTTATTAGTGGATTTTATTCATTTAGAATTTCTATTATATCAATTCATGTGATAATTTTTCTTGTCTATTTAAACAGAAGCAATTTTGTTGAAGATACTGCAATTGAAGGTTCCATAAAGGACCATTTTATGTAAAAATGTTTAATACAATACAAGGGTATGTTATCTGAAGAAAGATCCTCTAAGGAGAAATGAAAAATATCCCACAATCTATTTGGGAGAGCTGGAAGCCTCACAACGAAACTGAGGCTTTTAAAGTTAAATCTGCACAATGTTCAAAAAATCGACTAAGTGAGAAATGTGGTGAAGGATCTGGTCCATCACGCCATGCAGGAGGTTCCCGCACTCACCGAGAGCATGCAAGACAACTAGTACAATTATTTTTTGTTTTTCCAAGTTACAGTTTCTTCGAGTTTTTTCCTGATATAATAACTTTATATATTTAACTTCAATTTTAGGCAAACGTACTTGGGCGACCACCTCATCCGCATGAACTTTTGAAGAAGACACATACCAAAGTAAACAATGAGTTTGTGGATCTGAAGTCTAAGCGCACATATGTAAGTAACGTCAAACATTGTTGATTATCTTTCTAAATTTTTGTTGATAAGTATCTTAATCGTTCATCATGTTTATCCCAAACATTAATCACATGGCTAGAATATTGGAGGTTAGCAAAAAGAGACATTAATATCATAATTACATTAAATAGGAACTGAGATATGTGCATTTCTACAAGTAGTGGAGAGGATCTTTGTTATTACAGAAAGATGCAAATTCCAAAAGATTAACTTGGGACACAATTGGGAGGATAAAACTTGTAATCTGGACAGAAACATTAAGGCTAAGAAGACTACCTTTGTCCACAAAATCTGACCTACAGGTTCATGTATCAAAATATATGTTAATGTATGTGGTAGAAATGATAACTGTGGTGGAGGAGGTACTGTAACAAGTGGGCTGAGGCCTCAATTCTCTCCTAGATATCAGTTGGTGTTTATAGAATGGATTTTAATTCTTAGTAGTTGAAAGTGATTCTAAGTTTTTAGTTGAGATAGTTCAACAGTAAACGCAAGCTCCATAGAGTATTATGAAAAGTATTAACAATATTAAGAAGCTTAAAGGTGTGAATAGTTTCAATATTCAATATGTTCAGAGAGGGGACAAACAAGTTGCCAAAACGCTAGCTTCTTTAAGTGATGACCTCCAAATTACTAAGTTGTATCATACCTTGAATGATCTTCCTATCCAAGTGAAGGGCTACATGAACATGGATAGATGAAACATACCTTCCACTCATATAGTAAAGATGTACAGATATCAACCTTCGACCCACCTTAAATTTTTAGTTTGCTAGTATAAATTACCCTAACTTCAATTATTCATTTAAACTTCCATTAGTTTTTTTCTTTCATTAGTCTGTTCTTTCACTGTGAATAGATAAAATGACACAGCTATTCTTTCCTTTATTCTTTTGACAAGAATTCTTTCACAAGTTTTTTTTCCTGTACTACTGTACACAAGTTTTGTTCATCCTACTGGTAGATTCCAATTTGCAGGTTGTAAAGTTTTGAGTTCCAATACTTATTTGTAACTGGAAAGAAAGAAATGAGAAACAAAGAAAGGAACTCTCAAATTCTTTATCTATGATATTCTTAGCTTATTTTTTCTCGAGAATTTAATTTGTTGGAGCACTCTGATAGTCATGATAAAAGAAAAGAAGCAAAGGGGTAAGCTTCTACTTGTGTTGTTCGGCCTCTTTAAAAATGATGCCACACAGGTGTTGGATCCTTAAAAAATGCACTTCTTTTTGGAGGACTTATGGAGGATCTAACACAAACTTGATTGCACTTTTGAAGATTTCGAGTAAGCCCTTAGAACACGTGGTAAATATTTAGCCGTGAGTAAATTGAAATAAGTTAAATTTTGAGTTCAACACTTTAGGTGTTATCTCACTGTGAATTGAGCCTTTGGAGACCATAAAGTTTTGAGTGAAAGAAAAGTTAATTTTGAAGAGTCTCTTGTTTACCAAAATTTCCTTATCCTACATTTAATTTGCATTGTTCTTGATAACTAAAAAGTCGTCAATTACAACTTAAAAACTAGGTGGATATTACATCTTCTGGACTTTTCCATTTAAGACCTAGTTTTCCAGCAAGATTCGAGCCCCTAATGTGCTGCTCTCTGTGTTTCTTGACTTCAAGAATGTTGTCATAGTTGTATTGAATCCTAAAAATATACTTCTTTTGGATGATCAACTGCACAACCATCAATATTTTTGAAGAGTTTGAGCTACACGTGGTAAATATTTAGCCGTGAGTAAATTGAAACAAGTTAACGTTTGAGTTCAACACTTTAGGTGTTATCTCACTGTGAATTGAGCCTTTGGAGACCATAAAATTTTGAGTGAAAGAAAAGTTAATTTTGAAGAGTCTCTTGTTTACCAAAATTTCCTTGTTCTACATTTAATTTGCATTGTTCTTGATAACCAAAAAGTCGTCAATTACAACTTAAAAACTAGGTGGATATTACATCTTCTGGACTTTTCCATTCAAGACCTAGTTTTCCAGTATGATTCGAGCCTCTGATGTGCTGCTTTCTGTGTTTCTTGACTTCAAGAATGTTGTCATAGTTGTATTGAATCTTAAAAATATACTTCTTTTGGATGATCAACTGCACAACCATCAATATTTTTGAAGAGTTTGAACTACATAAGTTGCTCTTATCACAGATCATGTATTGTATATACTTCCTTGGACATTGAACCAAAACACTAGGGGTCGTTTGGTTTTGTTGAGTTTCTAAGTGAATGATAAGATTAGGTACTGTTGACATGATAAACAACAATAAAACATGCTTCTCTAAAAAAGTCAAGTGTAATAAACATTATTTCTTTCCGACGGTATGTTGTTAGAAAATAATAGAGGCAGTTTTTGATAAGATTATTAGGCATTAGCATAACTACTGTAGCTTGTTAGAACTTGCTATTAATTTCTTTATTACTTATTATGATGTGCTTACTGTTTCTTGGAAGTGAAAAAGTGTTATTAATGAAATCTCAATATTTTAAAAATATTTAAGTATTTGTGCTTCATTAGCAGGACTCTCTAGCCCCTTACAAAAGATTTTTTTATCTCATCTCTCCTTGTAACTAAATAGTTTTATTATCTTCAAATCTGACTAAGAATATAATTGATTTTATAGATCCCACAGAAAAATGTATTCATATTTTTTCAAAAAGATAAATAAAATACTCTTTAAAAGAGAATATCTCCAGCTTGTAGTTACATTTTCAGCCAATCTATGAGACATTTTTAAGCTTTGTGGTCTGTGTGCAGTCAACAAACATATGTAAGGGAATTTTGTATGCTTTTCCTGTGACATAGGCAACATTCAACTGAGTCCATATGAATATTTAGTGCTATAAGATTATTGTAAGGATTCTAAATCATGAATTTGCAGCTTTTGAAGTTTCTATATCATTTTAGCCATGTAATATTCATATGAAAATTTAATACTAATATAATTGTCTTCTTTGGTTGTTGTATTTACTAAACAAAGTTTGTTTAAAATGGTTAATACCAATGAAATAGTGGGCTGATATCGATTGTGTTGTCTCTTTACAATTGTTGAATGTTTCTTCTTACAATAATAACATATATTTTATTTTTTCAGGATGCTGTAATGTCTAAGATTACATTTGCATCTCAACCTGTAGATGAATTTGGCGAGTCTCCAACAATTGACTTTTCAAAAATTTACATGGATGAACTGGGTGGAATTAAGAAGGCATGCATATATGATCTTGGTTCTCAAGCAATTTTCTATTGGAACAGTGGTTCATCATCATCTTCAACTGCTCAACCTCAAGATTGTGATTTTGATGCCTGGATGAAGGCATATGTTCAAGAAATGGAGGAGATGAAGCATGAGATGAGAGAAGGGATGAAAAAAGAGATAAGACATGAATTGCATGAAGAAATGAAAAATGAAATGCAGCTAGAAATAAAGGAGCAAGTTGATAAGACTCTCAAGGAATGTTTGTCCATCCTCATAGTTGGCCTACCTAACCACCCCCGGTACATCTCCCAGTGAAACATCACATTATCTTAGACATGTCTCATCATAAAATGACGATATGAGTCATTTGAAATTTCCAAACTATCTTAGGTGGACTTTGCATTGTTTGTTTTTGTATTTGAATTTATTTTGAACTCTTTATATTATGAGTTGCATTATTTTATTTAAGTTATATTTTCTGTTTAAGTGCTCTTCAAATTTCATAAAAACTACTGTTAGTATTATTATCGAATTACCATTTGGTCAGAAATATGGCAATATACATTACCAATCAATCACTAGTCGAATGTTAAACACAAATGATATATATTACCAACAAAATAACAATCGGTTAGTACGCTTCCTAACAAATTACTAATGAACTTTTTGTTTCCAAAATTACTAACCAATTAGTAATGTAAGTTACAAAAGTATATAGTCATACTTACTAATAGATCTAAAATCTGTTAGCAATTTACCAATGAAATACCAACATTTTTTTTACTAAAATTGCTAACTAATTACTAATGTATTATGGTGAATTTACTATCTAACTTACCAATTAAGTTGTTATCGGTTAGACAATTGCTAACGGAACACTAACAATATTTTATTTTTATTACTATATTTCCCAACATCTCACTAACTGAATTGAATAATGAAGAATCAAATATACTAACACTTTTTCTCTTTGTTAGTAAACTTACCAACAATATGCCAACTGAAAATTGATTAGTGAATTTACCAACGAAAATTTTGGGGCTGTGTTACAACAATTACCAACAATTTTTTTTTTTTGTGTTTACCAACTGATTTTTAGATAGTAATTTTACCAACTAACTAATATAGGTTGGTGAAATTTACCGACAAGCTTTTTAGCAACGAATCAACATCAATTTGTATTCGATTGGTAAAATCATCTGCCAGCCGATTTAATCAATTTACCAATGGAAAATTTTGTTTGTAATTCAGAGATTTTTTGTAGTGCTCCTCCTCTACGTGGATAGTACGATATCACTCAAGCTAGTTGGTGAGTCCTCTATTCCGGGGACATTGGCCTATGTTCTTATGCTATGTATCGCTACTCTCTTTCTTTATCATCTACTTTGACTATGAGGTTGAGCCCAGATGCTTATCTTGGCCCCCGTTATTATCTATGAAGTAAAGGTGTTGTTGGACATGTTATGTATCTAATTATGAGCCTTGACTCTCTTGTGTCTTGATGTTTATGATATGAAAGTTTCCCCTCAGTCCCTTTGCCCTTGTTTCTAATCTTTTATGTCATTTTCTTGCTTCCACGACCAAGGATTTGTAATGATATGTTAAGAGGCTTGCTTGGGGTCCCTTCGAGTACCCCATGCACTGTATTATGTCTAGGCTTGTGTCGTGACAATATCCAAGGCCTACTACCCCCTTGGAGAGGTGAATGAGGTACAAGCCCCTCAATAGGTTGATGAGGTATAAACCCCTCAACATGGTTGATGAGGTACAAACTCCCCAACATGGTTGATGAAGTACAAACCCCTCAACATGGTTATCAAGGTACAAACCCCTTGACATGGTTGCACGGGCCTACCACCTCCCGAGCGAGGCGATCGAGGTACAAACCCCTCAACAAGGATACCAGGCCTACAACCTCCCGAGTGAGGCTTGGTCAATCCCTAACACTATAATCATAATATTATATATATACATTCCTTTCAAATAGTCATTCAACTCATAAGACATGCATTGGACCCTCAATTCCTCAAGAAATCATAATCAGACATTTTATCAAACACTTGGCAGGTGTGTAGTGCTAGTGTAAAACCATGCATTTCAAGAGTGGATTCATGCTAGAAAATTCAGTGTAAAACTATCAATAGATACTTGGTAACACCCTCAAGAAATATACATCAAAATCCTTCATGAAATCTCACAATAGTTCTTAGAACAATCACAATTTCATAAAACCACAACATAATATGCAGTGAAATTCATAATGAGTAAGACCCATGAGTAAATAAACTTTAAATCATGCAATTTAGGGTACAAGAAAGCTTGGATATCATAGGTGAAAGGATCCCATAAAAGAAACCCACATACCTTAGCTTTGGGGAACTCTTGAAGAAGATTGGAGATGGAGACTTGAAGCTTGAATGAGAACTTTAAGATCCGGATGAGTTTTCGGACTTGAAATTTGGAGATGAAATATTGTCTAAGTATTTGAGAGAGTATTTAGGAATGTCTTGAATGATATGAGGGTGAAATATGGCTAAGTATATGTATTTTCACGCATGGAAAACTTAGGCCCAAGACCCAAAAGTCTTGGACCAAGATAGAAAACCAGTGCTAAAAATACATAGAAGTGCGCCCTTGGCTCGTCGTGCCAGGGGCGCGGATGCACACTGGAAATCACATTTTTGTGATTTTCAAATTTTGCTACGGTTGCTCTTAAATCAAGGTTAGACCCATTTTTCAATTTGACCCCCTGAACAAAAATATGAAATCAAATTTTTGATATCATGGACTGATTTTGAGATACATGAAAAATTACAATTTCGAGCACTTCCAAGACACATTTTCGAAATCTTTTGGGGTTGTTTCAAAGTTACACATGTTATCACATAGCCATTTTTATTTTTCCAACATATTTATTAGGTTGTTTCATGATTAGTGCAACCACGTTCAAATTTCTCATTATTCCCCCAACACAAAGTGAAGCAACATACATGGTTCAATTAAACACAACAAAGTTGATGAATCAACATGCCTCAATAAAGTAAAGAAATCAATCCAACAAGAGTACTTTTCCCTTTTGATTCGAATTCAAAATACCACAATCTAGTCAAAAAAATATACACAATCACATTTCAAAACTAATGACAATAAAATCATAAAATTCGGGGAAGAAGAGTAAAGTGGTCTGAAAAAATTCAATACCAAAAATTGAGGCTAAAATCTTGAAATTTCAAAAAGAAAACATTCTTCATGTAATTTGGAAGCTATTGGTGAAACCATTTCAAAGACGTTGCTCAAAAGAGTTCGTAGTCACTATTTTTGTTAAAAATTCGAGTTCATAAAAACCATTAATTTCTCCATATGAAAATAATAAATTTGATGTTAAAATTAAGAAATAATCAATGTTAATTAAGATGAAAGTCAAAAATACCTTTTTCAATAAATTCTTCTCAAAAAATCAAGTGAAATCGTCCCTTCCCAAGCTCTCAAAGTCCTAACATGGAGAAAAATAGCTAAAATCAGACTATTAAGACTGTTCACCTTTTAGGAATAATTATCTCTTCACGATTGTGACTTATTTAGCTCGTGATCATGATGAATAGGTCACGAATCTCTTTACGATTACTAGCCTCCCTTTGCGATCATGGAGGGTAATTTGACTGTGCTTCGTGATCGCAAGCTATAGTGCCACAATCGCCATGGAGGGAACCAACACTAGATATCAACAATTCATATATATAAGGCATAAAAATCATAGAATGGACTCTCGGGATTTCTTCGAAACTCCATACAGATAAATCACATATGTAACCCTACCAAACTTGATATTCTAGACTCAATGGAATTGTCAAAAATTGAATCTGGGGTCTCCTTGACCTGAAATTTGATAAGTTGCAACTAGACTAACATAGACACTAGAAATATCAAGTACTACTAGAATACCTAAATAATTATGACAAAGATCATTCTATGACTAAAATCACTTCTTGGAACTAATGGAACCATCAGAAATTCAATCTAAGCACCCAAACTCAAAATGTTGACCAAAGTCAAACCTAAGTCAACTTTCAACTCAAATTTCAACTTCGAACCTAAATTCCACATAACAACTCCAGATCTGATTCTGACAACTCTCCTAGACTAATTTTCATATTTCAGAACTAATGAAGTTGACAAAAATTTCGTTTTAAAACTCAGATCTCTAGATGACTCGACAATTCAAATTAGGCAACTTAAGCCTTCAAAACTCAATTCTTTGATTTCAACTGTTACAAAAATTTACAAGAATCAACTTTCAACCCAATCAAATATGGGTCAGGACAACTGTTGAGAGGAGCAAAATCGTGATTTTTTTGGAAATACCAAAAATGACCTTCAGGGTCATTACATCATCCACACTAAAAACTATGTTTATCCTCGAACATAAGGCAAAGGATATACTTGAGATCTAAAAGTACGAGGGTAATGGATCTTCTTATCAAACTCGATCTCCCGAGTAGTCTCTCACATAGGCTAATGCTGCCACTAAACCTTTACTAAAGCTATCTCCTTGGTTATCAACTTCTTGACCTATCAGTCTAAAATGGCCACATACTCTTGCTCATAAGTCAAATCTGGGCCCAACTCCATTGAGTCAAGAGAAATCACATAAGACTCATCCTGGATGTAATGCTGTAACATCGAGAAATAAAACACTATGTATAAAAGAGATAGACTAGGTGGTAAAGCAAGTCTATAGGCCACCTCTCCCACTCGCTCTAGGATCTCAAAAGGGCCAAATACGTAGGGCTCATCTTACCCTTTTTCTAGAGCTTCGTATAATGACCCGATCTAGAGGCCTAATCGTCACATGACGAATGAGATACCCAAAGGCACCTCACCCAAGCCATCTTAAGCATATTAAATATTCATTGACATATACATATATAGTATAGAGCAGAAATTAAGACGGGAAAGGGTCCATCGGACCTTTTTATGACAGTAAAGTAATATTCAAAGTAACACTAAAAGCAACAAGAATAATTCACATACTTTATCCATAAGCATACCAACTAATACATAGATGGAAGAAACTGGAATGGTCAGTTTTCATCAATAGAAAAGACTCCATAGTTGTACAATATAGAAAGTAAAAGCTTCAAAGGGCCATAAATACATTATCTAAAAAATAACTATAAGGTACAAAATAAAATGGTAGAGTCCCCAACTAAGGACTTACCACAAATAAAAGTGCTATCCTTAAACGCTGAATACTAGCCTCGAGTCAGTGGAGGAGTACCTATCCCTACATGGTTAAATCATGCAGGCAAAATAAATGTTAGTACGTTAGAGTGTACTAAGTAGGTGAGATGCAATGCATATATAAAATTGTAATGCCATCAATCATAAACATAACATATAAGTAAATATGAGATAAAGAATATATAAATTGAGCTTAAGCATCCACAAGGAATATAGCTCAATATGAATAAGAGTCAATGCATGAGAAATCAAATGTAATGGAAACATATCATAGGATCATAAGCTTGTAGGAGAAGACCTTAACTGACATATAAGACTATGTGAGCTACTACATAGAATCCAACATAACCCTCTACTTTGCGGGATGGACCTCCACCAACTTCGCATGCATTTTTATAACATAAATAACCTATATGGATCCATTAGGATAGCCTACAATGGATCCTATGGTTGTAATAGTTAGGGCCTTTGAGATTCAGCTTTTATGGATTATGCCTCAACTAATAGAATGAATCACAATCCCAAGTCCACTGGTGATAAGTCATCCCATAGAATCTTTAAAATATAACTTAGAATTATAAGTAACAATCATAAGAGTAGCTAAAACTTGGGAATCACCAAGTGAGAATTGTCCTTTCATCTTGAGGACCTCTCTTTTAAATATTTTTTTAGGATAATTGTCAACATGCTTATATCTTTGACAAATCTTTACTTCTAAACCTAACTTTAATGCCCTAATCATCATTATCATAAATCATGCAGCGTTTTATTTGAAAACTAAGTGGGCTAGGCTTTTTAAATGAAACAAATCATAAATCACATAAAATACATGAAATTCCTCTTTTAAGGACCAACGAAAATGCTCACATTTCATCATTATCAAAACACATCATTGCGATCATCATCTATAGCTCAAAACATGAATATACTTAGTAAAATATCATAGAATGTGATGAATAATATTTAATAACGTAAAACATCATGAAAAATCACTATAAACATGCATATATCTTAAAAGAAACTTAAAGAAAAGGTAAAATACTTATGAAGAACTTACGGGTAAAAGGATACCCATAAATCAACTCACATACCTTAGGAACCTTGGGAAGGATGAATTTACTATTGGAAGTGAAAACCCCTTGGAATCCTTAGCATCCTTAGCTTGTTCTTGAGAGAGTCTTGCCTTAGAGAAAATTTGAGAGTTGAGAGAATGAATGAAAAAATAGGGTCTTAGGGCTTTAAGGCAAGTTTAGGGTCGCTTTGATCCTAAAAATGACAGGGTTTATGAATAGGAATGGCAGAATTTACCAAACTACTCCTTATTAAAATTGCTGGATCAATCCTCCGAAAGCCCATTTACGCCCATAGGTCAAACCACAGGCCATAAGTCCTGTCCATCTGGCAACTTTTTTGAAATCTCTGAAACTGATTTTGTTGGACTCAAAACTATAAAACCATCTTATGGGTCGTCCTTTTATCTATGGGTCATGGTTGGACTTTTAGAGTCCTTCCAAATTTATCCATTTTGACATTTTCTTAGACCCCATCCACGAAGGAATTCTACTGGCCATACATGCTTCTAGGGGCCATGCTTGTAACTCATGGACTACCTTCCTGAAGACTCTACTTTATATCAAGTCAAGGCCCTCTATCTACGAATAAACCTACAACCCATAAACCCTTTGATAGGCTGTAACTTCTCCTATGGACCATAAGTCTCCCTTATACAATGAATCAGGTCATTTTCAGGCCAACATTTCTGCACTCTTTGGCTCCTAAATTGGAGTTGTTATACCTCATGGCACTCTTCATGGGCGAAATCCTCAATCATATCTTGTCACCCCCACGAACCTAAGGGTTGAACCCACCTATCAACAAAATATTTTTGACGACTCTAGGTTGTCAACAATTGACTCTAAATCAATTGAACCCACTTTACAGTGTCAGTAACTAAATTAGCTTTTGGAGTATTCACTACAATCAAATCAACCCGTCCAAAGGGATTGATTACCTAATGATCAACTAGAACATATCCCAATTTGAACCAAAATCCTCTAAAACACTGCATAGTCCCCAGATGAATTTCCTCATCTCATAACCACGAAGTAATGTGAACTATACTTGTCGATCCTAGCAGTGAATCTAACCCATCCACCACACACTTGTAATGTACATACACTGCAACCTTAGTCATTTTTCATCCTCGTAACATAGTTCTCCCTTGAGTTTAAGCTACACAAATTTGATCCTTAGACAATGAATATTCATGAGAGAGAATCCAACAAAATTGTCCCAAAGAAGGTAGAAATTAGGCAATCAACTAGTGAATGATACACTCATGCATATAAAACTTCTAATAATACTATTGGAATGTTGGAACAATGGCTATGATTGTAGACAATTCCTAAAAATAGCAAAAATACGCTTAGTGATCCTCAAGGTCAATAACATATTGTTGAAACATATACTCAACCATAAGATAAATACCAAGGCTATCGAAAAACTGCATTTTCCCATGATAGTTCTCATACAAGCTCTCTCAACCAGGTTTACACATGTGGTGCACTAGTATACCGTAATTATCAAAATTCTCCTTTTCCTTCCACACAATACTCTCCCTCTGGTAACTACGATTGAAACTCTTCCAGTTATCTAGTTTCCACCTGTTTGACCATTATCTGTACATGATTTCTTATTTGATTAACAACATAGTTCGTCACACTCTTAACTTATTAAAATCCAACACATTCACTATAATCCAATAACTGAAACTAACAAATCAGATTCCAACAAAATATCATGATCTTATTGATCTTTTACTCAAGATTCTGAAACCATTATTAGTACCAAAATTTCTTAAAAATTACACTGTCACTATTTGTAACTCTAAATTATAACTTCTCTCTCTTCCTAAATCAAGTATTGCTATTCGTCTCCAGCCAACTCTAAGCATCTCATACTGGTAACAGGCCCTACCCAAGGCTAATGATACTAATTTCATTCCTGATGGTACTCTTCCCATGGGATACAACAACTGAATCAAAAATCAATTTCAACCACATGCGATTACTTACATGACATGCCTCAGCCTCTGTAGAGACACCTATAGCCGCATGTATAAACTTAAAGAAGTCCTTGATCACTCCCAAGAATTTTATATGCCATAAGTACATAACCTTTATTCACCACCAAACATCTACATAACTCATCATAAAAGTCTATGTTAACTTCTATCAACAAGGTAGTATCCATCTAATTTAAAGTATTCAATAATCATGATTGAACTCTCCAAACTAATATAAAGATATAAAATCTCTCATATATCATTATTTGTTATCCAAATCAAAACCAAGTCTTCAGAAAAGTAGTTGATAATATTTCATAGACCTATGTGTAAGGCATCATATGTTAAAAGGTTGGAATTGAAAAAGAAAATACAGAACTAGGTTCTGGTGTAAGGATGTATGAGCTGACCTATGGCCCATAGTTGGGTTTATGGGTCATAGATAGGCCCCGTAGATGGGTTAGAAACTTAGTAAAATTTTGAATTTTGGGGGTTGATGTATGAAGGGTTATATGACTCATAAAGGGAACTACGAGTTGTAGATAGTGGCCCATAGATTAGAGGACTATATCAAGTTTTGGAAGTTTGAAAAAATGTAATTATACAAAAGCATATATGGACCATGGTCTAATTGATAAGTCATGAAAAGTATTTCATGGTTTGGGTTCTGAAGAGTGAAATTTTCTAAGTGTTAGGTGGACTTACAATGGGTGTTTATGATCCATATATGGAACTATGGGCCATAGAAAGGTGCTTGTAAAGTGGGGTTTAGATACGAGGTGTAGGGACTCAATGTGTAACCAAACAAAATCCCTGATCTACGAGCTATAGAATGATCTACGATCCATAGATCAAGCTCATATATTGGCCTTTATAGTTTTAATGATGGAAATTTTGATATTTTCCTCATAACCTAAGTCTAATCCTATGTCGTTTACGACTTTCTTCTACCCATATCATCCCCATTCCCTCCCATTTCACTCTCATTCTCTCTCAACTCTAATCTCTCCCAACATTCTCTTAAGGATTTTCACTCCAACAATTCAAAGAAGGAAAGATCTAGGGTTTCAAGCTTCTCTTCTTCAAGTTCTAGCTTTTGTCTTTGGCTTCCATCAAGGTATGTAGATTTCATTCGTGGGTTTTTTTCCACCAATGAATCCCAATTAATTTTCTTACTTTATTTGGTTTCAAGTTATGAAATCTTTATGAGTCTTATGATATCTTATCAAATGTTTCTATCATGATGTATTAGCTACTTAATAATGTGTTATGCTATGAATTTATGATATACTATAAAAGTTTGATGATTTACGAGAAAATTAAATGAATTGCTGCCTAGATTTTTGAATGTTATGGTCGATTATTTTATGAATAATTTGAACTAACGAGTTTTATGAAGATTATGAATGTTCCTCTTGCATTATATGTTTTTAAAGCTTATATGCATTAAATCCACCAAGTTATATTCTATGTTCAAATGAAGTGTGCTACAAAAGACAAGGGTTTCAACTATATTTTATGAAAGCTATAACGTACTTATGAAGCCTTTTTATGAATGCATGAAAGATGATAAAAGGACAATACTCACCAAAGATGGATCCTCTTATGATAAGGACAATTCTCACTTGAATGGATCATAAGGTTTTAATGAGCTACTCCTAATACAATGATGTTATGTTTCAAAGTTTATGAATATATATGCATATGATTATGTTCTAAAGTACTTCGTGGGACTTGACTTAGCACTGAATGGGGCTTGAGGTGGCGTTTGGCAAGGAAAGCCTTGTAGCAACCTCCTATTTCATTAACTATTTTCCACCATAGGAGTCTTGAGGTCTAAGTCTAGTGGATTGATAATAGCAAAAGTTAAAAGAAATATGCATGCATAAGTTGACAGAGTTCTACCTAGCAAGTAGTCACCCAACCAAAGATATGCATGCATAAGTGGATAGAGTTCTACCTGGCAAATAGTCATCCAACCAACATAGGGGATTGTGTAGGATTCTATGTAGTAGCTCACATGGTCTTATATGTTGGTTATGGCCTCCTTCTGTATAAGTATGCACATGACCATTTCAAATGTTTATGTTGCTATAAACACGTTTTAATAATGCATTGATCATTTGTCATCCCTTGAGCTTTATTCTTTTGCTATGATTATGCATATTACTCATTATAATATTATAGTTCCTTGTTGTATTGCATTTAACATACTTTGTATATACAAATTACTAACACATACTTTGGCCTACATGATCTTACCAAGTGGGGGCTGATGATCCTCTTCCTCCTCTTAAATTGGCTAGCTTAGGATTATTTAAAGATTACTTGTAGTGAGTCCTCTAGTTTAAGGGCAATAGATCACTTTCTTTCAAGCTTGCTTTATTAAGACTTTAGCCTATCTTATTATATCTCTTTGTCACTTTTATTTGCGGGTGAGCTAGGAACATGTCTTAGCTCTCACCTAGTCTAAAGCTAGAGGTATCATTGGACATGCATAAAAGTTTGTGAATTTTCTTGTTTTATGCTTGATTCTACCTTAGTCTCATTTTTCCTCATTTTTTATATTCATTTATGTTCATTATCAATGAAATGCTAAGAGTTTTAGGTGAGGTTCCTTCCATTCGACTTGTTATGACTAAGCCCTAAGATTGGGTCATAAAAAACTTGGTATCAAAGTACGAGATTTTGAAATGGTCCTCGGAATCCAACATATCATGTTGAATAGGGTCTTGTTCATAGTTATGAAGTACGCCACAACTATGAATGGAAAACTATGAGGCATTTAGGAAACTTCTCCTTCTTTCATGAATCATGTTGTGCCTCAGAGTTACCCTTAAATTTTCCTTATTTAACAAATTGTTCTTTGCAATTTTCTAGATCATGACTCTAAGAAAAATTACTTCATTAAGAGACTTGAATGAGACCAAGTTCCTCTAGTCCCACAAGAATATGGGGTTTCTTATATGGAGTTTCAGTCCACTTTCACTATGTTGGCTAACCTATAGACAACCAAGTCAATTAGGATGTCATTTTTCCTCCTGCTATTAGAATCTACGAATTCATAAGGATGAATCAACCTAAGTTCCATAGAACCAAAGTGGTTAAATACCTGATAAAGTCTATTAATAAGGTTTATCATATTATGGTGATCATGGGTATATCACCTTATGAGAAGGCCGAGCTTATGTCCTACCAACTCAAAAGTGTCGTCAAAGTTTGGTACAATCAATGAGTAGGAGAGAGGGGTGAAGAAGTAGGACCAATCGCTTGGGTAGAGTTCAAGAGTGCTCTCCTGGACCAATTCTTTATATTGGAGTTGAAAGATGCCAAAGTCCGAGAGTTCATAAACCTCTATCAAGGCAACATGAGTATGAGGTAGTATTCCATCAAGTTCACTAAATTGTCGAAGTATTCACCATGCATGGTTTCCGATCCAAGAACAAGATTGTACAAATCTATATTTAATGTGTCAGAATTGTTTCTAAGGAGCACAAAACTGGCATGCTAGTGACGAAAATGGATACCTCCCGATTCATGACCTATACAAAACAAATTAAAGATGAGAAATTGAGGGAGCATTCTAAGAAGTCTAAGAGGGATCAGATATAGGGTGGTGGATCCTTCTTCTGAAGAGCCGGAAGTAGGGGTCATGGAAAGTTCTACGGTGGCCAAAAGCAAGTGGGTCAAGGACCAACCAATGATCTTTCTCCATGATTCAACAAGGATAGGGGATTTAACCTCAAGGTACAAGAAGGTCAAGGTTCCTAAGATCCTCAAATTGTAAGAAGTGTGGAAAGCCCCATAAAAGGAAATGCTTAGTTAGTTCCAATGCATGCTTCATGTGAGGTAACCCCGTTCACCAAGCCAGGAATTGTAGGAGAGGTGGTAGTTTTAGGACTTAGGACCAAGGAGTTCAAGGTGGGCAAGTCCAAGAAGGTGATCAATAGAGCAATAATTTTTATGCCTTGTATGCTAGATAAGAGGCGGAAGAGACTTTGGATGTTGATATATTGAATATTTTCAATTTTGACGTGTATACATTGTTAGATCTGGGTGCCAATTATCTTTTATTATTCCCTTGTTTGCGAATAGGTTTAATATATTTCCAAAAGTTTTACTTGAACACTTTGTGGTTTATACTTCATAGGGTGAGTTAGTTATTGCTAGAAGGTTTTATAGAGATTTTCTCGTGTCTATCTTCCATAAAGTTGTTCCTTGTGACCTTGTAGAGCTTACCATGGTTGACTTTGGTATCATTCTTGGGATAAAATGGTTACATGCCTCCAATGCCTATATTAATTGTAGGACCCACAGAGTTAAATTATTGTTTCCTACTGAGCCCATTCTAGAGTAGGAGGGTAGCAACTCGGTATGTAAGGTTCAGTTTATATCCTGCCTTTAATCCAATAAGATGATTTTTTTTAGGGGTGTGTCTACTATTTAGTGAGGGTTAGAGATGGGACTTCTGAGTCTCCTTCTATTAAGTTGGTTCCCATTGTTCATGAGTTATATGATGTCTTTTTCGATGAATTTCTAGGTGTTCCTCCTGAAAGGGAAGTGGATTTTGACATAGATGTCCTCCATAATACCTAACCTATCTTAGTTCATGCATATCGTATGGTCCCAATAGAGTTAAAGGATCAATTGAAGGATTTGTTAGAGAAGGGTTTCATTAGGCCAAGTAGGTTTCCATGGGGTGCACTCATGTTGTTTTTAAGGAAGAATGATGGGTCACATTATAATGTGCATAGATTACCAATAATCGAATAAGGTGACCATGAACAACACGTATCCACTTATGAGAATAGATGACTTGTTTGGACAATTATAAGGGGCTGGAAACTTCCCCTTGATTGACCGCTAATTCGACTTTTGTCAATAAAGGATGAGGGGTGTGTGATATTCACAAGATGTCCTTTCAAATAAGGCATGGTCTTTTTGAATTCTTGATAACATTTGGTATGACTAATGCACTAGTGGTGTTCATGGATCTAATGAATAGGGTGTTCATGCCATATTCTGATGCTTTCGTGATGGTCTTCATAGGTGATATATTGGTGTCTTTTCAAAATAGGGAAGAGAAAATGAGCCATTTAAGGATTATGCTCTAAACCTTGAAGGAGAGGCAATTGTTTGTCAAGTTTAGCAAGTGCGAGTTTTTGTTAGAAGAGGTGGCATTTCTTGGGCATGTGGTATCTGATGAGGGGAATGAGATTGATCCTGAGAAGATAAAGGTGGTGAAGAATTTTCCTAGATGATTATCTCCTTTGGACATTAGAAGCTTTTTGGGTCTAGCCGAGTATTATAAAAAGTTTGATGACGGGTTCTCTTCTATTTCCTCACATTTGAAAAAGTTAACTCAAAAGAAGGCAAAGTTCACGTGGATGGATGAGTGTGAAATGAGTTTCTAAACCTTGAAATATTGACTAACTTTATCTCTAATCTTGACCTTATTGGAGGGTACTGAAGGGTTTATTGTCTATTGTGATGCTTCACGGGTTTGATTGGGATATGTGTTGATGCAACACGGAAAGGTCATAGCTTATGCTTCAAGGAAATTGAAGGTCTATAAGAGGAACTACCCAACCCATGATCTTGAGCTTGTGGTGGTTGTCTTTGCTTTGAAAATTTGGTGTCATTATCTCTATGGGAAACATGTAGATGTGTTAATCGACCACAAGAGTCTGCAATATGTGTTTAGCCAAGGGGACCTCAACCTAAGGAAAAAAGATGGCTAAATCTTCCAAAATATTATGTCATGAATGTGATGTATCATCCAGGTAATGCTACTATGGTAGCCAATGCACTTAGTAGGGTATCTATGGGTAGTGTGGCTCATACTGAAGATGAAAAGAAAGAGCTAGTGAAACATGTTTGTTATTTGGTCCATTTGAGGGTAAGGTTGATTAGTTCTAATGAAGGTGGTATTCTTATGTAAAATGGTTCTAGATTATCCTGCATAGCAGATGTTAAAACCAAGCAAGGCTTAGACCCGACATTGGTAGAGTTGAAGAAGTTAGTAATAGAGAAGAAAATAAACGTCGTCTCTCAAGGGAGAGATGGTGTT
>JAABOM020000002.1:9568381-9601119 GCA_011800125.2 Solanum clarkiae
ACCCGACATTGGTAGAGTTGAAGAAGTTAGTAATAGAGAAGAAAATAAACGTCGTCTCTCAAGGGAGAGATGGTGTTCTCCATTATCAAGGGTGACTATATACTCCCAATATTGATGGCTTAAGGTAGATGATTTTGGGTTTAGCTCATAATTCAAAACATTCTAATCACCCGAGATCCACCAAGATGTATAGAGACCTAGAGAGGTGTGTTGATGGAACAAAATTAAGAAGGATATAGTAAGGTTCGTGCAGAATGCCCTAATTACAAACAAGTAAAAACCAAACATCAAAGGATAGGTGTCCTATCCCAAGATATTGAAATCCCCTCGTGGATGTGAGAGGATGTGAACATAGATTTTGTAGTAGGGTTACCCCATACTTAAAAGCAATGTCACTCTATTTGGGTGATTATTGATAGAATGACAAAGTCAGATCATTTTCTATCACTTAAGAATTTTTATAGCACTCAAGAGTATTCCAAGTTTATATCTGAAAGTTGGTGAGGTTTCATAGTGTTTCATTGTTCATTATATTGAATCATGGTGCCCAATTTACTCCTTATTTTGGAAAGTCATTTCAAATAGATCTTGGTACCAAGGTGCAGTTAAGCACCACTTTCCATCCTCAAACTGATGGACAATCCGAGCTAACGATTCAAACACTTGAAGACATATTGAGGGCTTTTGTGTTGGAAATCAAGGGAAATTAGGACGACCATCTACTATTTATTGAATTCACTTACAATAATAGTTATGACAGTAGCATAGATATAGCACCATTTTAGGCGTTGTATGGAAAGCGATAAAGATCTTTGGTGGGTCAATTTGAGGTTGGTAAAATGGATTTGATTGGACCCGAAATGGTTTTAGATGCTATGGAGAAGGTGAGACTCATAAGGGAGAAGTTAAATATGGCTCAAAGTCTCCAAAAGTCATACTCTAATGCTAGAAAGAGAGATCTTGAGTTTGATGCGGATGATTGGGTCTACTTGAAAGTTTTTCCCATGAAGGGGATGGTTTGACTCGGTAAGAAAGGGAAATTGAGACCTAGGTATATAGGCCCTCATAAATTTTTTAAGTGAATTCGTAAAGTGGCTTATAAATTAGAGTTTTCATTAGAAATGAGTATGATTCATCAGATGGTTCATGTATTAATGTTGAGGAAGTTTATGATGATCTAGATTCCATAGTGCTATAAGAAGACGTGAGTGATGGAGAAACCTTAGCTTATGAAGAGGTTGTAGTTGAGATCTTAGACTGGTAAGTGAAGAAATTGAGGAATAAAAAAATTACATCTGCCAAAGTACTTTGGAGGAATCAACAAGTTGAAAGTGCCACATGAGAAGTGAAAGCGGACATAATGAAATGACATCCTCATCTCTTTTACTCTACTAAAGCCTAAGGTATTAAGCTAATCTTTCCCAAGGACCTTAAATTTCCCTTGCATTTCAGTTTTCATGTCATTATGCATGCGCACATATTTATGAGATAGCATTTGAATGATATTTAATGCATAAGTTTAAAATTTTCATGAAAATGATTTTTAAGTTACATTTTTCCTTCATGCTAGGTTGTCAGTTGTTTCTTTACTCCCCTCCAACTTGCTTTACCACATTCGAGGACTAATGTTCCCAAGGGGGAAATATTGTAAGGCCTCAAATGTTAAAAGGCCAAAATCTGGAAAGTAAATGCAGGTCTGGGTTCTAGTGCAAGGATGTACGAGCTGACCTATGGCTTGTGCTTAGGTTTACGAGTCGTTGATAGGTGGTAGATGGGTCAGACACTTGGTAAAAATTTAAAGTTTGGGAGATGATGTATGAAGGGTTATGCAGTTCATAAAAAGAATTACAAGTTGTAAATACTGGTCCATAGATTGGAGGACCAAATCAAGTTTTTGAAGTTGGGAAACTGTAACCAAATGAATCCATGAACGAACTATGGTCCAATTGATGAGTCATGAAAAATGTTTCATTGTTTGGGTTCTAAAAGGTGAGATTTTCTATTTGTTTGGTGGACTTACGAAGGATGTAGATGGAACTACGAGCCATAGAAGGGTGCTAGTAAAGTGGGGTTTAGAGATTGGGTTCATGGACTCAGGTTATAAACCAAGTGAAACCCCTGATCTATGAGTTGTAGAATCTATCCGTAGATTAGGCTTGTAGATGGGCCCCAACAGTTTTAATGAGGGACAATTTTTGACATTCCCCCTCACCTTAAATTCAATACTACATCGTTTAAGGCATACTTCTACCCATATTAACCCCATTCCCTCCTAGTTCACTCTCATTTCTCCCAACTCTAGTCTCTCCCTAAGTTCTCTTGAATCTTATAACTCCTAAGACTCAAAGAAGGTAAGAGCTAGGGATTTAAGGTTTTCTTCCCCAATCTCAAGCTTTTCTCTTAGGATTCCATCAAGGTATGTGAGTTTCAATCGTGGGTTCTTTCCACTCATGAAACCCAAGTAATTTCTCTACTTTACTTAGTTTCAAGTTATGAAATCTTTATGAGTCTTTTGATATCTTATTCTACCATGATGGTTTTACTACCTATTGATGCATTATGCTATGACTTTATGATATACTATGAAGTTTGTTGATTTACAGGATGTTTGCATAAATTGCTACCTAGGGTTTTGAATGTTATGTGGATTATTTTGTGAATGATTTGAACTGGTGATTTTTATGAAGATTATGTATGTTCCTCTTGCATTATGTGTTTTTAAAGCTTACATGCATTAAACCCCCCAAAATTTATGCTATGTTAAAATGAAGTATGTTATGAGAGACAAGGGTTTCAATTATATGTTATGAAAGTTATAAAGTACTTATGTAGCCCTTTTTTCTTAATTTATGGAAGGTGGTGAAAGGACAATTCTCGCCAAAGATGGATCCTCTTGTGATAAGTACAATTCTCACTTGAATGGATTATAATATTTTAATGAGCTACTCTTAATATGATGATGTTATGTTTTAAAAAGTTTATGAATGTATATACATATAATTATTTTCTGAAGTATTTCGTGGGACTTGACTTATCACTGAATGGGGTTTGAGGTGGGGTTCGGTGAGCTAATCTTAGTAGCAACCTTCTTTATCATTAACTATGCATCAGTATAGGATCCCTTATAGGCTAATATACAGGATCAACAATGGAAAAAGTTAAAGAAAGATGTGCATATATATAAGTTTGACAGAATTCTACCTGGCAAATAGTCTCCCTGGCCAACAGAGGGTGCTTTGCTTGGTTCCTTGTAGCAGTTCATAAGTCTTATATATCGGTTATGGTCTCCTCCTACATAGGTATGTATATGATGACTTGAGATGTTTATATTACTTCAAATCATGTTTTAATGATGCATTGATCATTCATCATCCCTTAAGCTTTATTCTTTTGCTATCGTTATACATATTGCTCAATATGATATTATAGTTCCTTGTTGCATTGGATCTCATATACTTAGTACATTCAAAGTACTAAAACATACTTTTTCCTACATGATCTCATAGTGTAGTGACTCCTCCTCCTACACGTGGCTAGCTTTGGAATATTTGAAGACTACTCGTGGTGAGTCCTATAGTTTGGAGACAACAGTTCACTTTCTTTCAAGCTTGATGTATTAAGACTTCTGGCCTATCTTGGTGTATCTCTTTGTCACTTTTATTTGAGGGTGAGATAGGGACATGTCTTAGTCTCCGCCAAGTCTGAGACTAGAGGTATTGTTGGACATGTATGAAAGTTTATGACGTAGTCTTACTTTATGCTTGATTCTCCCCTAGTCCCATTTTCCCTTATTTTCTGCATTTATTTATGTTAATTACCTATGAAATGCTTGATATATGCTAAGAGGCTTGTGTGAGGTTCCTTCGAGCTCCCTATTGGTCATGTTAGACTAGGCCTTAGGCTTAGGTCATGACACTGTGCCGAGCCAACCCATATTACATTATTACATATCAACATAAAGCGAAAATATTCATGCAATCCTCAACTTCTAACCAAGGATCTACATATGTTGTCTCATTTTCTTCATGTTTCTTAACCTGTATCCACATACAATGCTACTGGGATGTTCAAATATTTAACCAATATTCACAATCTAATCATAAATCTTGAAACCTTCTGATGACCAAGGCTCTTGTACTTTCTATTGACCCATGTATCATTATTATCCATTAGCGAAATTCCTCGACAAAATCATTATTATTCGTTAGACAAATTCCCCGACAGATTATCTCTCTACTCTAACTACTCAAATAAGAACTTCATTAGGACCTTCCATCATCAGAAAATATAGATTCTACGACCGAGACTGCCAACAAGTCCTTCTAAATATTCAACAACAACTATATTCAATCATTTTATTAACTGGTCAAACCAAGAATCGACGAAATCAACTACCAAGAGTGCAACTTACAATGAAAACCCAACTCCTTATTCACACCATGTAAATCAATCTTTTTTCGATCAACATAAATCCATAGCTTGAATTTGTATACCTTAATTCGTTATCAATTACTTTCTCATTGAACTCACCATATATTCTATTGGGAATCCAAGCCGTACAAGTTACCAAATTTGAAACCACAAAAGGACCTATTCCAACACCAGAGCCAGACATCTGTAAACTTCTTTCTCAACCTTACTCAACAAGTTTTAATCCATCTGATGGACACATAACACAATTGATATGCTGCCAGAATACAAAACTTTTGATTCTTAAAACTTTAAATTTTGTATGTTCTCAAAGTGATGTTAGTGGGTTGGATGTGTTTCATATTTATTTCACAAGATTAAAGGATTTGGAATGATTTTGAGGAAAGGTATCTCAAAGTGATGTTAGTGGGTTTGATGTGTTTCATATTTATTTCACAAGATTAAAGGATTTGGAATGATTTTGAGGAAAGGTATACAGAATTGCAATTTTTGAGGACTTACGGGCAACTTTGTGGGTCGTGGTTAATTCCACGAGCCATAGAGAGGTTTCGTGAGTGAGATCCAATGAAGGGCCAAGTTTTAGATGTTGCATCGACAAATTGCCAGATGAGCTGTAGAAGTTTTCACGAGTCGTGGATTAGTTTCATTCCTGGATGATCAAAGTTTGAAGAGTTTCAGAAAAATTTTCAGATGAAATCCTCTATGGGCTGTAGGTCAGAAGATCGCCCTTAAAAAGATATCGTGGAATTGAAGTCAATTTTTGTGAATTGCAGAGTATGAAGCTGAGGTACGTGCTGTGGTTCCTTATATAGCCCGTAACCCAGTCCGTAGAAGCTGCCAAATCTAATTTTCCTATTTCATTTTAAATTTGTATTTCACTTATTATAAATAGGTCTTTTAGGACTTTTTAGAAGAGAGACACATGAGAGAACAGAAAAACACTTTTATGACTCCATATCTTGTGATTTTTACATTGAAAACATTACATTGCAATTTCTTGTGGAGAACTTTGGATTTCTTGTTCTTAACTTCATCATTGTAAGTGTTTAATTATGCTATTCCATAATATAATTCTTTCATCTACGGTGATTATGTATAGCTAAATCAATAAGTAGAGTTGTGGGAACCATGAAGAAATAACAAGATAAAATAAGATAATTCATAATTCTTAAAAAGGTTACATGCATGTATGAATTAATTCTCTTCGTTACGAGTGCTTTTTAATGGTGCCCAACATTCGAACTCATCTAATTCTTACTGACTAGATCAAGGTATTACTGAACCAGAAAAGATATTACTTAATATGATTCGATATGATCCCTCTCGTTTAATCAACCAAATTGGATCAAGGGGAGGTTGTACTAGAACAATAAGTAAGAGTTAGTAATGTCACACTGCGGAACAGATCAAATCACGTAGTGAAATTTACCTCTTGCATGGATAAAAGAATTTAGTAAACTTAACTTACCATTTTTCTTGCTACACACTAGAAAAATTACAATTATCTGGTGATACCAACTTAGAAATTCATGGGGAACACAATACCCTAGTTTTCTCTCACTGGTTTCACAACACTTACTTCTAGTTTAGGTTTACTTATTGCTATTATAAAAATTGCCCCCCTCCCTTCGGGAGATAAGTAGGTTGATTCATTCGGCTTGCTCATAATTACTCCATAAGTAGAGTTGTGGGAATCATGAAGAACTAACAAGATAAAATAAGGAGGTGTAGTTAGGGTATATATTTTGACAAAGATCACTTATACCTTCAAAAAGGAGGTGTAGTTTGGGCGACATCAAAATTTTAGCGCCGTTGCAGAGGAATATGACTTTTAGACTGGTTTAATGTGGGTAATTTGGGAATTACCTCTTATTTTTCTTATTTTACATTTGTTGTTATTTTTGTTTTATTTCAGTATACAGATGTAGTGTATACACAACACTTGTAGTCGAGGCAATCCCTTGACTCCGTTTGACCCTGAGATCTAGAAGACACTGAGAAGAATGGCCCAAAATAATGGGAACAATGCTGCAAATATTGTTATAAATGTAGCACTAAATCAGACTAATAATAACCCACCACCACCACTTGAGGATGTAAATCCATCTCCACAGGATCTTCAAGCTACAACTAACACATGGAATTAATATAGACTTGACCCTACGATGATAGATATCACAGAAGCTGTTATGTTACCTCTTTTACCAGATGACACCAAATTTGTACTTTCGAGTGGGTCACTTCAAATGTTGCAAAATAGAGTATTGTTCGCAAACCTACCATCAGAGGATCTGCATAACCATCTACACAATGTTGTTTTCATCTACAAGAGTATTATGGGGAATCAAAATCTGTCCATGAATGTCGTTGGGCTCTGCATCTCCTTCATATCTCTAATAGGTCACACGACACTATGGTTATCCAAGCTCCCACAGAGTTCCATCACCAGCTAGAAGGAAATTCAAAAGGCTTTTTTTAAGAGGTTCTTTCCAAGGTCAAAAAAGCTGAAGTTGAAGGATCAGATCAACAACTTCGACCAGCTACCTGGTGATTCAATTAGCACTACGTTTGAGAGGTTTGCAATGTTCCTAAGGAGTGTCCCCGACTACAAGATTGTAGACGATGCCTTGGTGAAAATATTCTATCGAGCCCTAGTTGAAAATAGCCAAGGTGTTACTGGCATATCCTGGGAGGCTCGTCCTTAGATTTTCTATCTTTGATGATAGTTGAATGGTTGGAGAGTGGTCAAGATGAAATACGCATGGGGAATAAGAGACAAGTCAACAACTAAAAGCTTATTCGCAGTTAGTATTAATTTAGCAAAGGCCAAGATAAATGAAGAGATGATGCAGGAGCTAGCTCAAATTAGTAATAACGTGGGGTTGCCAAATGAAGCAGGGTTGGGAGCGCACGAATGCAGTAACTTATCAGCCTCTATAAGAACTCATGTACGAGGAGCCTTACTATGAGGAGGACATTTGCTTTGTCACTAATCAGATAGGGGGTTTTTGTACCAATGCCCAAGGGTCAAATCAGGACAATTGGCACCAAGGTCAACAAAACTAAGGTCAAAGCTTTAATAGAGACAATGTTTTAAGAGACAACAATGCAGGTAGCTACTTTTATAGGAACAGGGGCCAGGACAAAGATGATGATTGAGGATATAGAGATGGTTACAAAAATGGTCCAAATGTGCCACCACATAATCGTGATTCTAGGGTTGGTAGATTATGAATCGAGGAGATGTTCGATCGATTGTTGAAGAAGGGTAATACTTAGGATGAAACCTTATAAGGGATAAAATCTAGCATCTCCAACATTAACTAGAAGATCGAGTCTCATTATGTTTCTATCAAGCATCTTAATCAATAGTTCGGTCAGGTGTTGACCCAGTTGAACCAACGTGAGAAAGCTACATTGTGTAACAACACAATGTAAAATTCGAAGAATAAGGAGCAGCGTATGGCTGATACCAGTTGATGATGATGAGGTTCGTGAGGAGATGGTTAATATCAAAGATGTGGAGATCGGAGATGCTAGCACTAAAGATGGGGTGAGCGATAAGGTAGTGATGCCACAGAAGTTGAAACCCATACCAAAACCTCCCCCTCATTTTCCTCAAATACTTAAAAAGAAAGAGGAGGAATGTAAGTTTCAGCAATTTATCTCTATGTTGAAGCATCTTTCAATAAACATCCCTCTTATTGATGCATTGGAGAAGATGCCTGGATACATAAAATTCATGAAGGACTTGGTTACAAAAAAGAGAACTGTAAGCCAAGAGCTCTCTCAAGATCTTCAGCAGTACAATGCAATTGCAAAAAGGTCCTTGGTGTAAAAGAAAGAAGATCCTAGAGTATTCACCAGAACTTGAACTGTTGGAGATGTTAAATTTGCAAAGACATTGTGTGACCTAGGCGACAACATCAATTTAATGCCTCTTGCAATATTCAAAAATCTTGACTTGGGAGCCTCTACTCTGATGAACATATGGTTGTTGATAGCTGACAAGATGGTGAAGATCCTGCAGGGATATTGTAAGACGTTCTAGTCAAAGTGGAAAAATTTATATTCCCCGTAGACTTCATAATCTTAGATTGCAAAGTTGACTTCAAAGTCCCAATCATATTGAGAAGGCCCTTTTTAACCACTCGGCAGGCACTGATGGACATGGGATCAGGACAACTCAACTTTCAATTGAATAATGAAGAAGTCATCTTCAATATCTGTCAGTCTATGAAGAGGCCTGGCGATCTAAAGATGGAAGTTTGGGCACTCATAGTCTGAGTAATCAAGTTATCCAAGTCGTGTTGCGACAGCAAATCAGGCGCTATTTCGGAGGCAACCCAAGATATTTGATGTAACAATTGTGTTTTTGCTTTATTTTTAGCTTTTTGAACGTGTATGTAGTTTAATTTTATTATTTTGGTTGTAATTTTGGACTTTAGGACTGGTGGCTTATAAGGTAAAAATTTGTTCTATGAAGGGTATATAGGAACAAGGCTGAGTCATCAAACCATTGCTAAAAAGAGAGAGAAGTTAATTCTATGACCAGTTCTACGAGCCGTGGTTCATACCATCAGTCGTACCCTGACTCGCAGAACATTTCCAGTAAGCAAGGTTTTGTGCACTCTAGTACACGAGCCAATTTTATGGCTCATAGATAAGACTATGGGTCATTAATGTTGGTCGTGGATCCTAGGTAAGGTTTTTAAAACTTGCGAAGTGTTAGGGTCTTCTATGATCCAACCTATGGGTGAAATCATTTACCCCTCATTCTTGCCATAATTTCCCAAAATACCCAAATCGTTCCTTCTTCCTCAAGTCTCCGACCACCATCTCAGCCATCTCCATATTTTTTGGCCAAACTTCGGCTACTCTCTGCCCGCCTAGAGTTATATTTGTCTCAACTACCTCATGCAATTTCTCAGCCTTTTTTATCAAATTCAGATCTGTTCTTAACTTTAATTTTTATATATTACTGGAAATTGTGTTAATAGGTGGAATTATTCTTGAGAATGGTATTCCGAGCTTTATGTGCTTATAATTGGTGTTGCCCATTCATGAGAAATATCTCTTTCCTGGAACTAATTCTGTAGTAGCCTTTGAAATGGAACCATATATATGCTAGAAAATGTATTTAATGTAATTGGCTGTGAAGTGTTTGTATGCTACTGCTTGAAATCACATGATCACTTGTCATCAAAGGTAAATTGAGTTATTTGATTAAAAATTAAGATGTGATTTGTGTGTCCGAATGATATCATGATCGTTAGTTATCCAATGGTGGATGGAATATTATGTGAATGTGGAACTAATACTTGACGGGGTAGTTCTATAATTTACACTTGTAGGGCATTGGTAATTTGGTGAAAATATGTTGAGTGCAATGTTGCTTTGATACTGATTATAATTGACATGCCTTGCCATTGAATGAATATTAGGTATTGGAACCCATTTGGTGCACTTAGAAATACCCAAGATGTCATATTTTTACAGTACGAGGGTCTTCTATGACCCTTAGATTAATCCACGGACTGTTGTTGCCCCTCATAAGTAAGCCCAACAACTTGGGGATTTCTGAGATTTCATCAGACTAAACCATTTAGGGATCATAGTTTAGACTACGACTCGTAACCTGGTGTCGCAAGTCTCATGCCTAAAATATTGATTCTAAAATTACGCCTATGACTTAGTCTATTCCCGTAGTTAGCTCTATGAGTCATCCCTGATCTCATAGGTGCATGTCTAGTAACCTTAATCATTGTACCTTTCCATCTATGAAGGCCTTCTGCGACCTATAGTTTCTCCTACGTCTTGTAAACGAGCCTTCGTAAGTTCTTCTGCCATTCATTCCTATAACGTTTTGCTTTTCTAGCCTATACTAGCGGGACTAATATGTGTTCCAATGGTCTAAATTTTAGGTACGATGGATGCCAAACCCAGAAAGAGCGATATTCGGGCCTTATAGTCCTGATTACGAGATGAGTTATTGAACACCCCAGCTGCTGCTGAGGCTAATGGGTCTATAAAGGATCTCAGGGTCTATCCAGATGTGGGCGTCAAGCGACCACACACACGGGCGGCTGCTAAATTGACTGTGCCACCTAAAACTCAGGCTGTAGTGGTCCGACCTTCTCAGTCTGACGAGAGAGGTGATAGGGATAGCAACTCCATCCAAATGACTTTCTCCAGAGAGGAATAGTGTATATCTGGGGAAGACTTGCACCCCCAAAACTATCTTTACCCCTAGGTGTATTGACTAGTCGGTGTTGTGTATGGGGCATGCAACAGATCTACAGGGGCAACCTTTAACATTACGAGTAGGGCCGAAAGGCTCGTACTATATTTGAGGAGCCCTAGATCATCACTTCTAGGCTGATAATGTCCCTGGACTCCGAGATGCCACATCTCGTAATAGCTTGGAGTTATTAGTAGCCCTTTCCAGGAAGTAGTCCTCGACGATAGTTTAAGAGTTCTATGCTTCCTACGCTTCCACAATTATGGATTCGACCCCTAAGACGAAGAGATACCTTTCTCAGCCCTATCTTACATGAACGATGGTGACAGGAATTCCGATTTATTTATTTGAGACCACCATCTGGTGTTTTCTATTTTTTCCTGAGTACCAGGCACCCAAGACAACAACCGTGTATAATTACCGAGTGTGGTAGACCAGGGACAAAGTTTTGATGAGAGATCTAACCCGAAAGGCTACATTTATGAGATGGGTCGTCAACTTTGTTGCATACAGGGCCAATACCCTGAATGGGTTTCTACATCTTTGGTGGCAATAGTGAAGGCATCCCTCAACTTCACCGGCAAGATTTGGGGAGCTATAGTTTGATCGTGGATCTGACCGACACATGTTGATAATACTTTGACATTAGATCATGTAGTATTAGTTGCCAGTATGTTTGCTAGCTATGATATTGATTGGGTCTGTCTGATAGCATATAGATACATAAGGCGGCCCTGAAGAGGTCCATCTCCATCCCCTTCTTGTGCTTGATATATTTTTTTTATGCATAGCGATAGGGGTAGAGATTCTTCGTCCTTTGGACACTATGATCGAGGTTCAGAGGACACGAGATGCTATTCTGATAAAGGCTGATGAGAATTCGATGGCCCTCTGCCGAGCACTGCAACCTCCATTCCGCTTACCAGAGATGTTCGCCACAGCACCACCATATGAGCGTCCTTCTTCTTCTTCTTCTTCTTCTACTGCTTCTCTAAAGACTAAAGGGACCCCACAGATCGAGATTGAGAGATAGGGGAGGGCCCAATATCACTCCTACTCCTATACCAGATGTCGTTCCTATATAGCCTTCCCCCGTTTGCATGGTATACGTGTCTATGACATCTATCCAGACCCTAGCACAGTGACTGGTTCGTGTTGAGTCTTAGTTGACTCAATTATTATAACAGATCAGGCCTTGGGTTCTCCATGCCATTTCAAAGGCTGAGTAGCATATGCAGATGCATTGTGTGGCCACCATTTATGAAAGTCTTACATCGATACATTGCCGCATAAATGCGTTCGAGTGGCAAGTGGAGCAGAACCTCGGTTTAGCCTTGCCTACTGACTTGATAAGTATTTGATAGGAGATCTAGCAGGTCCAAATTGAGATGAAAGTAGAAATTTTTGCACCAATTGTGCTTCCCCTTCCCTCCACTACTGAGATGGTTGTTGATTTCTTTACCCAGGAGGAGACATCATTCCATGTCCTCCAGAAGATGCCTCACCTAGAGAGTGATGATCCAGATGCTTTGAGACAAGAGGTAGAGTTAATAGAGATAGAGCAGATCGAGGCTGCGAGACCTTGCTCTATTACAGATGAAAAGGCCTACAGGCATGTGAGCTAGAGAGGATGAGAAGTGTTGGACCTTCTGGACATGCTGTCATTACTGAAGAGACCACCAAGAAAGTTGAGGGTGGTAAAACATAGCCAGAAACTGGCTCTTAAGCACCCAGGTATGTTCCTTTTAACCCCTATGCTTTGATTTTGTTATATTTTATTGCATTCAGGACAATGCAAACTCTTTTCGATGAGGTGTGGGTAGTGATAGGCCTCGGTGAAGTTTGAGTAATCATGGACTATAACTATCCTAAATTTTAAGTTCGAGGGGTGATCTTGCCTGTGTTCTTTCCCTAAGGATATTTATTATCTGTTGAACCAGCACATTTAGGATCTATAAGTAGTTTTAGTAGCATATTGTACTAAAGTCTGTGGTATATGTTAGTTTTGTGGAAAAATGATACCTATTAGAATTTTTTGTGTTAGGTAGTTTTGATAACAACGCTGTGAAATCAATGATTGACAATGCTTATTCTGATAAGTTGATATTTAGTTTTGATGAAAAGCATGACCTAAGAGTCTACGTTGATGGTGTAAATCAGTACCAATTATGTGTGAGCTTCTTTGTAGAATTCTTATACTGTGTTTTAATCAGAACTTTCCCTGTTACTCCGACTAAGGTTGTAGGTTAGTTTGTTAGGAAAAGATCTTACAGCATTGCTCATATTAGCTCATTTAGCCTAAATAACCAACAAAATGCTTAATGTATCCCTTGATCCAAATATTTGAGCTTTACATGTACCCTTTTGCTTGTAAACACCTAAGTAACCGAGCCTTTTTGAGTTTGAAATCCTAAATTTGGCCCTAGTCCTTTCTTAAATATTGTGCATCTTGACTGAGGCAAAAAGCCTAAGTTGAGGATGGCTACCAAAATTGGCCTTGGTTCATAGGTTGGATATTGTGCACCAACTCAGACAAAAAGCCTAAGTTGAGGGTGGTCAGTGCAAGGAAAATCACACTAAATGGGGTCGGAGCTAGTGATACATAAAAAAGGGGGAAAATGTGCTATGGGTGCAAGAAAAGTAAATAGATACCTAAACAATGAGCAGAAAAGAAAAGAGAATGTGAAAATAAAAGGCGTTGAGCTTAAAACTTTGAGTAAGGCACCTAGAAAGGTTTGAAATAGGAGAAGGGAAGAATGAGTTAAAAATATCAGTATTGGTAGGGCAAAACTGTAGAATAATGCGGCGTCAAGGAGCTGCCATTTGTCACTATGTTCCTAAAACATCATATCAAAGCCCCCTAAGCCTATGTTACAAGCCAAGAAAGTCCTATAATAATCCTAGTACAAGTAGCTGAAGGTCATAACTGTGAGTATAGTGAAAGCATATGGTATTAAGCATAATGTTTGGATATCTGTTTTGAGTGTGAGTGATTTTGCTAATCCTAAGCATTAAATTTGAAAACACTATCATGAGTGAGATATATGACTTCTTTTAGTGAGGGCATTTGAGTTACACTGTTGATTATCATCTGTGGTTACCTTGCTTTTTATAGTTGCTCTATCACATCTATTGATTCGTATTGGTTTATTGGATGATTCTTTGATATGCAATGGTAAGTTAGTGTGGATATTTGTGGTCGATTTAGAGATGATATATGCCACTAGACTGAGGTCTATGTGTTGCTATACTGCTTATATAGATTGTGTCCATCACTTGAGGACAAGCAATAATTTTAAGTTGAGGGTGTTGATGTGCTGCCAAAATATAGCACTTTTGATGCTTAAAACTTAGAATTTTATGTGTTCTCAAAATGATGTTAGTGGTTTGATGTGTTTATATGTTTATTTTGCAGGATTACAGGATTTGGCATGATTTTGGGTAAAGTTCTGTAGAATTACAGTTTTTGAGGACTTACATGCTCCTCTATGGGCTATGGTTACTTCCACGAGCCATAGAGAGGTTTCTTGAGTGAGATCCAGTGATGGTCCAAGTATCAAATGTTGCGTCCAAGAACTTTCAGACGAGCCGCAGAAGTTTTCATGAGTCGTAGATTGGTTTCGTGCTAGGAGGATCAGAGTTTGAAGAGTTCCAAAAAAGTGGTCAGACGAAACCCTCTATGGGCCATAAGTCAAAAGATGGCCCGTAACAAGGTTTCTTGGAATTGAAGTCAATTTTTAGGAATTGCAGAGTATGAAGCCCAGGTATGGGCTGTGGTTCCTTATATGGCCCATAACCCGGTTCGTAGAAGTTGTCGAATTGAGTTTTCCTATTTTGTTTTGGATTTGTATTTCACTTATTATAAATAGGTTTTTAGGTTTGTTTAGAAGAGAGATGCACAAGAGAACAAAAAAACACTTTTGTGACTCCATATCTTGTGATTTTTATATTGAAAACATTATATTTAATTTCTTGTGGAGAACTTTGGATTTCTTGTTCTTAATTTCATTATTATAAGTGTTTAATTATGCTATTCCATGACATGATTCTTTCATCTGCAATGATTATACATAGCTAAATCCACAACTTGGGTTGTGAGAACCATAAAGAACTAACAAGGTAAAATCAGATAATTCATAATTTTTGGAAAGTATGCATGAATATATTAATTAATTCTCTTTGTTATGAATGCTTTTTAAGGGTGGCCAATGTTAGAACCCACTTAATTCTTACTGATTGGGTTCAAGGTAGTGATGAATAGGAAAAAAAATTAATTAACAAGATTCGATGTGATCGCTCTCGTCTAATCAATCAAACTAGTCAAAGGGTGGTTGTACCAAAATGATAAGTTAGTAATGTGACACTTCAGGGATAGATCAAATTACGTAGTGAAATTTACCTCTCATATGGATCAAAGGGTTTGGTAAACTTAACTTACTATTCTACATGCTACACACTAGAAAAGATTACAATTATCTGGTGATACCAAGTTAGAAATTCATGGGGTACACAATACCCTAGTTACTTGTCTCACTGGTTTCAAAACACTTGCTTCTAGTTTAGGTTTACTTATTGCTACTATAAAATTTCCCCTTTTGGGAGATAAGTAGGATAATTCATTCGACTTACTCCTAGTTACTCCAGGTCTAATCCATATTCCCTATGGGATTGACCTTAAGCTTGGTTAGATAATATATTTTGGTAATAACCGCTTATACCTTCAAAAAAGAGATGTAGTTTGAGTAACATCACTATTACCATAACTCAAAAAAGATGAAAAAGCCATGTTACCCTTACGAAACTACTCTTATGATTGGTATGATACTTTAAACTCGAGATATACCAACCAAAATTCTGACGAGCTATCAAATTTTTTCACATATACTCTCTTAATTATATGTCCCATTGCTTTCACAAAACCAAACCAATTAAAATATCCATAAGCCTATTATTTCAATTGTCATTTACTCTTTTTGGCTTATGATGAAGACACCAATCTCCAAATAGATCTTGGAAATAAAATTCACACTTGACCACATTAATACCTATACTAAGATCTACCACTATGACTTTCCTTATGATCAATTCCAAATTCAAGCATTTGCAATAACAACTAGTTGGTTTCCAAAATAAGACTACAACATCAAGCCCCATTATCTGAGTAGGTGAAACTGAGGATTCTTTAGTGGCTAGTATTTGTACTCGATAACTAATGTCTTTGTTCTCATATATTACTACATCAAAGGCCTACCAGTTCTACCACTAAAACACATCATACACACTGAGAAGTTCATACTCAAATAGCCCACACTTATCTTCATTTTGAATAGCTATCATACATTACCAAATTAATTTTATATCAAACAAGGCAATATGTACCCTTTCACAAACCAAGTCAATAGTAGAAGCAACACAACCCATAACCCCGGCCAAGTGAATGCATATACTACCGTTGTAGACTTACTTTAATGCGTCCTGCTATACACCCACTTCATAAGGTCATAGTAAGAGGTTCTGGTCTTAATTAGCACAACATTATTCTCCGTCCGTACTATGCAACAAATTTTTTAATGACAAAACCAATAGTCAAAATCTCATAATTTACCTCAATATAACTTAGTAATTTCCTTAACCACATCATACCAAATTATTAAATCACTTCAAACATCTAATAGTCTATGTAAGTACCACCCTCATCACTGAATAGCTAATCAGAAAGGATAAGTTGTTCATGAAGTCTTTCAACTTGTTTTCATCTTCTAATACCTTATCTTCAAAACACATTGTTGTACCACAAGCTAATTTATTCCATTCGAATTATAAAACAACCTAAGGCTGACCACACATCCTTTCTTTAAGTCCATCACCGCTTTCTTAAAATCAAGTTTAACTCTAAACTATGCGAAGATATCTCCATTATACACACTAAATACCAAGCATGAATCCCCACTATAAGTGGGAGAATAGAGCAAAGAGATAAAAAATTAGATCAAATCAAAAATGCATAATAAAGAGTCAAAAAATTAGGATTTTCTTCCTGATTGTAATGACCCTCCAAGTAATTTTTTTGTTTCTTATTCTTTTCAACATTTATAGATTCCTATAGCGACCCAAGGGCATTATGAGTTGTTGGCACTGGTAGCTCGGTTGCCTAATCATTCATTTTAATTATATGCTAGTTTTCATATTTTAGAGATCTTGTAGTTTGAATGATTAACTTTAATCAAAACTCTAGAAATATAGCCTCATAATAGAAATTTAATTGTTAAATCAACTTCAAAATGACCAAATTGGGCTAGAAGCATGGTCAGCCCAAACACTGAGGCCTTTGGTGCGAGTATAGACCATTTAGCATTTTGGCTGTTAAAATATGGCCCAAAGTTATCTTTGGTCACATTCTTTGGAAACATGCTTGAGTGAAAATTCTAATAGTGTGGTTAGCTTCAAAATATTGAGTTTAGTCTAGAAAGATCTTTTGTTCGACCCTGAGGCTTTCAGACTCATTTCGAGCCCTTCAATAGATTTTGGTTAAATATGGACTTGGGAGTGCCACCCACATCCAGTCATAGCAATCATATATAGAAATTTTAACTGCATTGACAAGTCCAGAATGTCAAATTTTGTGGGGCAGCATAGTCCATTTACGTACACAAGATTCTAAACGAATCTTAGGCACCCCATTGGGGAATTTCTAAACCTTGTTGCATTAGCTAATGCTATACCAATTGGTGCAACTACTTTAACTCTTCGTAATAATGGGATTATAGCCATGTTCACATAGGTATTTTCGAATGATCTCTGTGTCTGTGAGCCTTGTACATTCACAAATAGATAAACCGCTTGACCTCCGTGATTGCAGGCCCTGTGACACATTTGCAGAGAAGAAGGGAGCCTGACCTTTGCATTTACAAAGAGGCAACCATGATTGTGATTCCATATTTTTTTGGCCTCTGCATTCACAGGAAATTGTAGGTTGCGCTCGAGATATACTTTTGTGACTTGTTCTTTTCAATAAAGGCTAATTAGCCTAACTCCATAATTTCAAGAGGAAATTCTAGAGATAAATAGTCTATTTTAGGAAATTAATGGTCAAAATTAAAGGTATTCTTGTGAAGAATGTGTTGATGAGCTCACAAAGTGATTTAGAAGCTCTATTTGAGGTGGGTTTGGTGATTTAGCTACTGTCCTATGCCATTTTCAAACTAAATTCTTGGACAACATTAGAAAGTGATTTCTTGGTTAGACAGGTATGATTTTAGCAATTCAAGAGCCCAAATGGTGGGGGATTTCCATGGAAATGTGATAATGTTTCTAGAATTTGTATAAGGGGCTTTGTTGAAGCTTAATTCTTTATTATAACTATTTTTCCTTTTCTTGAAATTTCTCATAATTAAGATTTATTGCATGATTAAAATTCTTTCACTCCTAGCTTTGAATTGTGCTCTATTTTGGGGTACAAGTTTCCAATTTTATTTATTACTCTTTTATTGAGTTGATTTTGGGATTCTCATCGTGCATCCTGTAATTTTTGATCTAATTTTGGGTTTGACTCCAAAAATTATGTTCACTATATCAAAGCACTTATATGATTATGTAGAGCAATAATTTTATAGCTTGGCAGTAATTGGAGGTAATTTAGGCATGGATAGAAATCATGGAGTAGAGTTAGAGTGCACATGGTAAACTTTAGGTAAGCAACGATCTTTGCTTTGACTATGCTTTTCTAGATGATGTCTAGTATATATTTTAGGATAATTTGGTTGTATTTGCCTAGTATCTCTTTCCTTTCTGTTCTTTATTATTATCATTTTTTTTGGTCGAGCCTTAAACTAGGTAGGATTTTGGAGACCCTAGATTGGGCTTACAATTGTATTATGCCTCAATCGCAAGTGATTGACCTATTTAGAGATCCCATGGGTGACATTAGATTATGTTTGAGCCTTAGTTGCTTGTCATAGATCTCAAGTGCCCTTTATACCTAGTTGTAGGTTCTAGTTGACCTTATTCGTGATGGTGTTCCTTGAAACGGTGCCAAAGACATTAGAGGCCCATCATGGCTATGGATTTGACTTATTTGTACTCTATTTTGGGTTGGAGATTATAGTGTTAGGGAAAGGCTTAATAATTTTAGGTGATATACCTTGCATTAGATTATGAGATTCACGAGGCTTGTTGTGACAATAGATTCGGTTAGTTGGCTAAATGGTGGACTTGAGTTATGGACTTTGTATAGGCGATGTTTATTGAGATAAATCTCACCTCCTTGCTTGTTTTTAGCCACTTATATATATAGTTTTTGGGCTCGAGGCCTTTGCTTGGAGCAGCTTGACCCCAGGTTATTCATCTTAGCTTTGGCTTATTTACTGTTAGAGCTTCACTTTCCTTGTTTGTGTATGACTTGTTTAGATATTAGGATGGTATGCATTGCATTGGTTGCTCATTCGTACTATTTTGTAGTATGATCCCAACCATGAATTAACTCATCATTATGCATGGAGAGTGAGAATAGTACAATTGTATTCTGTACTACTAATATGGCATTGATTGGACTTGCTTTACGTAGTGGATATCTATTTGATTTATAACTAATTTTATTGGGGTTCATACCACTTGGAACCTATACCTTTTCGAATTTGATACTTTAGACAACAAGGATGTACTTTTTTTTGCTTAAGATTATGAGAGGCATATGGGAAGATTTCAATTTTTATGATTTGACTAGCCAGTGCATCAATACCTTTTTTCATTATCGCTATTACTATTCCTCCAGTATTACCAATGGAGATGATGATGATAAGTCCTGATGTGAGCCTAGGCAGTCTGTATAGGCTTTCTCAGCCTTGTGGGACTTTACAATGAAGAGATATTATACTGTATGAAGGGCACTATGAGTCCTACTTTGCTAGCTAGGATGGGGTAGGTCGTATGACACTTGTGATTATACTTGGCAAAGAGATATCGTTCATTGTCATCCCTAGTAAATTATTTGTTGTTTGGTTCTGCTGGCAAATTATATCGTCTATGGTATGGGACACTAGTTGATCATTGTTCATTTATACCTGTACTTGCCTATGTTATTTTGTTATGTAGTAAATCACACCCTTGTTGGTTGAGTATGTATCCTTTTAGGTTGGTTTGGGTTAGTACCTAAGTTCTTAGTTATTACTAGATCCTTGATGTTTTGGTTAGTTGTTCCCTTGCTGAGCAGATTCTTTAGCATTTCCTTCATGCTAGTAGATGTTAGACTTGATTCTCCTAGGTACTATTCTTCTCTTCTCTTCATCACTTTGTACATATGTTTAGGTGTTATCCTGGCTATTACTCCATTACTTGTCCTACATACCTGCCTTATTTTCGTGTTGTTTATACTTGCTTTATCTGTAGAGCTCTGTCAGCCTTTGCCAGCTAAGTACCATTTGTTTGGTACTTATACTATACTTTTGCCCTCTACAGATCGTAGTGTGAGTCTTTTCTATTAAGTTTCTTTTACGCAGAGCAGGCAGAGGATTTCATAGATTATGGTGAGCTCTTGGCGTTTGGCGTTGCCAATTTCCATCTTATTATATCCAAACTTATCTTTATTTTGTATGCAGAGATAGTATATACTGTAATTTGTATTTGAAGAAGCGTTGTACTCTCATTTGTGTATTAGAAGCTCGAATACTGATTGATACCAAGCCTTATAGTGAGTTTCGATATGTTATTTTCTTTGGTAGTTTGTATCTCTTGTCCTTATTGAGGCAACTTTTAATTATTTTGGTTGTCTTCCACTAGATAGCCCAATTCCTATGGTTTCGAGTTATATGATAGGCTTACCTGCCGGTGAGTTGGGTAGGTGCTATCAAATCCTGAGAAATTGAGTCATGACAAATTGCTATCAGAGCTCTAAGTTGACTAGTATCATTGGCACGAGAGCTATGCCTAGCAGAGTCTTGTGAAATAGTATGTAGATATCTGTATCCTACCCTCAGGAGGCTATATGGGAATTCATAGTAAACTGATGTTCACAACTCCTTATTGTGTGCTTTGATTTGAATAACCTCAAAAGCACCTTAGAATTCACTCATTCTCGGATGCATTGCACAAAGGTTGCCAGCAGATTCATCCAGGGCATCAACACATCTACTAGAGCTGTAGCAGTAATTCTCATATGGGAGATGAATCTAAGGTTCCTCAGTAGAGTTCATCATCTATCTTAGATTATTTGGTCAGATTCCTTGTGTGGGCCGGACATGACCCCTCCTTCTTCCCTACAGAGAAAAAGTTGACCCAGGAATTTGTCTAGGGATTGACTTTACCACTCCATTTGGCAGAAGAACATTTGGTAGCAATTATGCCTACTTTTCCACAGGTTGTGAGTAATGTGAGGGCTATAAAGTAGACACATTTTGATACCTTTAGTGGTGGTTATCAAATTGGTGATGGTTCTCTCTCTTTTTTTTAACCTATTAGCCATATAGCAGCAGTGCCAAGAGGTCCTGAGGTAGTTCATTGTGCCTGCAGCAGGCAGAGGTTAGGCTTAGTTTCCCAGGGTTTGTAGTATAGACCTTCACGTCATGATATTCTATCAGTTCAACTAGGCCTTCTCCACATCCCAATGACAAGATCAACAGGTTTAAGGCCTTGAGGCCTTAGTTCAGTTAGCTAGGGGTGGTCTACTATGTGTTAGAAATAGTTCTTAGTTTGTTATGAGCAGGGACTCTTATGATAGGTCCCGCCGGAGATCTTAGTAGGATGATTGTAACACCCCACATGTTCATGGGCTTGGAGACTGAAAATTAAGAATTTTGGAAATGATTTTATCCTATGAGCTAGTCTACAACTCCTAGAAGGTTTTATGGGTTGCAGGTGGGTTCGTGAACTTAATACCAAAAAGATAGAAATATTGGGAGTTTTTGAAAGTGGTTCGATGATTAACAGGATGGACCATAGATAGAACCACGAACTAAAAAGGTGTTGTCGAAAAGAGTCATGAAGGGCCAAAATTTTCTCTGTCTAGAACCACTCTACGAGATGACTTACAACTTGTAAGAGCAATAATGGGTTATCGTGTATGTTCATGGTTTGAAATATGTAAATTCCAGTGACTGAACTTTTGGAGGCACATATTCCATGAGCCAAGTCACCAGTCATAGATGGAAACATGGCCCATAAATAGTTTCTCATGGTTGGCTCTGGCAGTTCTAATAAAGGTTGTTTTGACATTTCTAATTGTTTTAAGCTCTAAACTACATCGTTTTGACCCTCCTAACCAACTTAACCAACCCCAACCCTATAAATTCTATTCCTTACTCATTCTAATTCGTTCATCCTCATAATTCTCTTAAGGATTCTCAAATAATTCTCTCTCTCTAGAATAAGGGCCCATTAAAGCTAGGGTTCCAAGCTTTCGTAAGGATTTCAAGGTTCTTCACTCAAATTATTAAGCAATTTACTTGAGGTAAGTAGGGTTTCATTCGTGGATTAGTTTCATCCATGAAGCCCAATCCAAAATCTTCTTTTTATCAAAGTTTTATGATGATTTCCTATGGGCTTTTATGCTATGATTCCAAATTTATGGGCTATGATTCATATTTTATAATTACACCTAATTATGCGTGAATTTTGAAGAATTATATGATTTATATGATTTTCAAGCAAAACTATGTGATTTCAAGTGTATATGATTAAGGCTTAATGATTTAATGTAGGTTCATCTATTAATGATCCAAATTGATTTTAATTGGATGTTTCCTCTATGAATCTCATTCAATTGCATGATTTTGACTCAATTATTCATGAACTTACACTTAGCCCTAGTCTTTTATGATAAAGCTATGGATTTTCATGACTATGGTCTCAAGTATGTAAAAGCATGATTATATGATGATGATGATGATGTTATGGTAATAATGATGATTTTATGATGATAATGATGATGTTACGATAAAGAGGGTGATGAAAACCCTAATGTTAGTGATGATGATATTAAGGGGGAAAAGTCTTCCCACCTTATGATGAAAAGCAAGTAGATGGACTATTCTTATGACATGAGAAGTTTATATGAAAGGTTATGATGACTATTTTACAAGCTATAAAAGAATGATTATAATGAAGTATGAACTATGTTGAAAGCCATTTATATGCATGATTTATTTATTCCATAGGATATAACTTAGCATTGAGAGGTCTTTGGTAGATTTCATAGTCCCATAACTATGTGCCACCATAGGAATGATGTTCATATTTTTATGTCTTAAAGGTGTACTAATGGATCCATTTAGCTTTAATGATGGATACTCATCATGCTAGGTGATGCTGCCAAAGATACATCTCCTTTTTAGGCTAAAGGGGTCATTGCCAATATATAAAATCTAACAAAGATTAGGGTCGAATCCTTCAAGGAATATGGTAGACTTAAAAGAATTGAATTGCAATTTGGGTTGATAACCATCTTATCTTCCTGGGGGGGGAGGTTATAATAACTATTAAAAGTTATTCTAAGCTAAAAAAAATGTTAAATGGGTATGAAGAGAAACCAGGGTATTGTGTTCCCCATGATTCCCTAGTTCAGTATTATCAGATAATCGAATCCTTTTCCAGTGTGTAGCATGCAGAACGATAAGTTAAGTTCACCAAACTCTTTGGCCTAAGAAAGAGGAAAATTTCACCACATGATTTGGTTCATCCCCGTAGTATGACTTTACTAACCGTTTCGTATTGTCCTAGTATAACTTCCCCTTTTCTCCAGTTCGGTTGATTAGACGAGAAACATCGATTTAATCTTGTTAATTAATCTCTTTTCCTATTCATTACTACCTTGATCTAGTCAGTAACACTAGGCAGGTTCTAATGTTGGCCACCATTAGAAAGCATTCAATACGAAAAGAATTAATGAATACATGCATATACACTTTTCAAGAATTACGAAGTATCCGGTTTTACCTTATTTGTTATTCATGGTTCTCACAACCCTAGTTGTAAGTTTAGCTACTCATGATCAGTGTAAATACAAGATTTATGAATTTGACTAAATAATTGAGCACTTACATAAGAAAATTAAGCACAAAAAATCCAACGCTTCAAAGACAATTATAAGAATAGAAGATGAAAATGATTTTTTACAAGTGTTTCTCAAACTCTCTAATGTTTTTCTTCTATTCTCCCTTCGCTCCCTCTCTTCTCTCTAAGTAAAATAACCTGAAAAAGACCTAGTTATAGTGTTAGAAATACAAAGCCTAAACGAATTAGAACAATTGGGTCAGCAGGCTCTACGAGGTACTCTACAGGTCGTACAACAGTTTACGGCTCGTAGTCGAGATTTCGTGAACTATTGCTTCAGTTTTGAACTTGTCTTCTACGACACCCCTCTGTGGCCCGTATAAGATTCTACATCCCATAGGGGGTTTCATCTAATGGAATTTTGTCAATTTTCCACTTTTTGATCCTCAGGGTACGATACCAAGTCTATGTCTAGTAAAGTCTTCTACGACTCTTTTGCATGTCCGTCGACTCAACTTCAGAAATACATCCTTTACTAGAATTGCACACCAAACCCCTTTTACGGCTCGTAGAATACTCTATTACCCGTAAAAGGTCTCGTGGACCTTCAACTTTAGCAACTTCTACATACGTTGCCCAAAAGTTGTGCCAACCCTGTAATCCTGCGAAACAAACATAAAAAGACATCAAACCTACTAACATCGCATTGAGAACACATAAAATTCCAAGTTTTAGGAATCTAAAGTGTTATATTTTGACAAAACATCAACACCCTCAACTTAAAATTGTTGCTTGTTCTCAAGTGACGAACTCAATCTATATAAGCAGCATAATGACACACAGACCTCAATCTGATGGCATTCATCACATCAAACTTAAGCACAGATACCACATCACTTTAAAACATAATCAGATAGCTATCTGACAAACCAACAAAGATCAATATATGTGACAATGCAACTATGACAAGCGAGGTAACTATAAACAATCCACAATTACTGAATAAGTCATAATGTTAACAATGCATGCAAGTGCCCTCACAGAAAGAAGTCTCATATTTCACTCATAAAAATGTTTTCAGGTGTAACCTTGGGACTATGCAAAATCATTCACTCTCACAAAAGACATTCAAATATTATTCTCAATACCATGTGCTTGACTCTATACTAATGACTATGACCTTTGACTACTTGGATTAGGATCACTTTAGGACTTAAAGGCTTGTAACGTAGGCCCAGGGGGCTTTAGTATGATGTTTTGGGACATAGTGACTAAAGGTCCACCTTGACGCTGTATTTTTCAACACTCTTGCCCTACCAACACTATTAGTTTTCATTCGATTCTCCCTTTCTCACATTTCAGGCTTTTCTAGGTGCTTATTACCATTTTAAAACTTTTTGCCTTGTATTTACACTTCATTTTTCTTTTTAGTTCACAATGAAGGCATCACTCATTTTTTTTACACCCTATACACATTTTTTCTCCTTTTCCATGTATCACTAACTTTCCCCCTCACTTTGTATTTTACCTTTACACCAGCCACCCTCAACTTAGGCTTTTAGCGTGAGTTGAGGTGCACATTATCCAACCTCGAAACCAGGGCCACTTTGGTAGCCACCCTTAACTTAAGATTTTTGCCTCAGTCAAGGTGCACAACGTTCAAGGAAGGACCAGGGCTAATTTCAAGATTTTACATCTAATAAGGCTAGTTCACTTAGGTTTTTACAAAGACAAGATACATGTAAAGCTCAAACATGCGGATCAAGGGATACTTCACACATTTGGTTTGGTTATTTAGGCTAAGCAGACTGTTATGAACAATGACCTAAGATCTTTTCCTAACCAACTAACCTATAGTCTAAATTAGAGTAATAGGGAAAGTTCTGAATCGATACACAACACATGAATTTAGAAAATTAAGCTTACACTCTTATAGCACTGATTACACTATTAACACGGACTCTCAGATCATGCTTTTCAGCTTAATTTTATTATCACTTATTAGAACAAGCATTGTCAATATAATTAAATGTGAATGGTTGCTATGTAGACTAATTAATCAAAAATTTGGTAGGTATCATTTTTCAAAAAAAGCATAAAAACACATACATGCCACAGATATCAGTACTATATACTACCAATGCTACCTAAGCATCCTAAACATTCCAGTTTAATTGAAATTAAATATCCATGGGAAAACAACATGGGCAAGAAAATCCCTAATATTCAAAATTTGGGGTAGTTATAGGCCAAAGCTACTCACACTTCACTAAGTCCTATAACTACCCACACCCCATCGAAAAAGAAGTGCGTTGTCCTTAATGCACACAAAAAATGCAAAATAAAGTACCTGGGTCAAAAAGAACGTAACTGGCACCTACGAGCCGATGTGTGGCTGAGTCTAGTTACCCTCAACCTGCATGGTGACCTCTTTAGTGGTAGAACCATGACCGGAGAGGCCAACATCCCTCGCTCTCTCAAGCTCATGAGCTTGCCGTCTCTCCTCTTCCTACCTCGACTACCTCAAGACATGCTCTAGCTCCTCCTACTCTGTTAGCCTCGTATGTAACCGCACTGTATCTGGATCATCATCAGTGGGGGACCTTTTCCCATAGAGAGGATATGAAAGCTCCTATGGAACAAATAATTCCACCATCAGCACTGGGGTGCAGTCTATGGGAATGCAACCGATGTATCCAGGACTGCCGCCATGTCGGCCCGGAGCTGTTGGATCTCCCCATATGGGGTTGTCATAGTAGATGGTCGTGTTTTATTCATGCTCTGCTGGACCCTCAACTCGAAGGAATCAATGTGAGCATCCACGACTAAAATTTGATCCTAAATAGTAGTGACCATATATGCCTATATCGTCCCTCGGACTCTGTAATTGCCTAGCGAACCCATGGCTTGATTTGTTGAACTAACTGAGTCAACCAAGACTCAGTGTGGGCCAGTCGTTGTGCCATGGCCTAGATGGACGCCGCAAACATGTACACCATGCCTATAGATGCTGTTTATGTCAGAGTGGCCTATGGTACATGAGTAGTAGTGGTAGGCCCCCTCTCCACCTCTATCTCAGACTATGGGGGCCTCTCCTCTATAGTGGCAACAGTGGTGGTAAGTGGAACCTCATAAGGTGTCTCTGGGGTGAACATATCTAGCATAGGATTTAGCTGCTATAGTGCTCACCGAAGTTCCACCTGATTCTCCTCAACCTTAATCAGGCTGGCATCCAAATTGTGCTAGACCTCAATCAGTGAGTCCATCTGGTGTAGACTCTCCACTCTCGACTCTACATAGAGTTTGTATATCAACCGTGGAAAGGGGATGGAAGTAGACCTCTTTAAGGTTGCCTCATAGATCTGCTCTGTGATAAGGCTGACCCTATTTATTTCATAACCATCCAAAATGTTAGCAACTAAAACTGCGCGTTTAGCATAAATGTGTTATTTGTAAGTATCAGCCGAATCTGTGACCTCATAATAACCCACCAAAATTTGGTAGGGAAGCTAAGGGAAGCCTTCACAATAGCCTTAAAATAAGTGGCTACCCATGCAAGTTCGAGGCCTTGATCAGCAATCAAACCTGCCACCCATCTCATCAAGATGGCTCTGCAGCTATGGTCTCTCATTAGACCTAAGTCCCTGGTCTGCCCCACTCTACGATCATACCCTATAGTGGACTTGGGGGCTAGGAAATTGTGCCCGAATAACATTCGAGGGATAGTGGTCTCCGATATGTCCACCTGTCGGTCCCTTACTCTAGTATGTGTTAGTTTAGGCTAAGTGAGAGGCTTTTTCCCTTTGGGAAGAGTGCTGAGGACTGTGACTACACAAGATGCATTTGGGGAGTGTCTCCTTGGTGCTTTGGTCAACCATTAGATCCCATATTTACTGATGGTGTCCTGGAGACTGAGGACACTACATAATTCAGAGAAGATGATCTGGGGCTCCTCATAGATGGAGCAGGTTGGTTTGCCCTACTTATTACTCTATACACCCTCTGTATAGATGTCTCACATGCTCGCAACACACCACTGACTGGTGAGAGCATCTGGAGGTAATGGTAATGTCTACGGTGGTATGGCAGAGGACTCTATCTCCAACTCATCACCGGATCCTGACTCTAAGTCTTACTCATCTCTGGAAGGAGTCATCTGAATGGAGCTACTATTATTGTTGCCTCCCTCGTTAGAATGGGGAATGCAATAATAATAGCCTGGGACTGGTCTACCTTAGTCTGGTGGTAGCCCGTGTCTGCAGTCTATCAGCATCCGTATCAAAGTCAGACTCTGAGCTCCTTGAGGTGATCCACTAACCATGGGGCCTCCTCCTCCCTCGAGTTCTCATCTCTAAGCCTTTTCTGCATGGGTCGAATGTCCTCACATTTCGGCTTTGGGTCTATAGTACCTAAAACATACATATTTATGCAACATGGTTAGCCTGAAACTAAATGCAAAAATTCATCAGACTTGAATACAGAGGGGTCTACGAAAGCACCTCTATGTGCCGTAGTGAAAACTATGAGCCATAGAAGGCCCTCATGGAAATAGTGTCCATAATAATTATTTACTGTAACGGTATCTACGAGATCAGGAATAAGTTGTAGAATGATTTGCGAGTCATAGACTAAGTCATAGATGATTCTAGTGTCTGAATCTATTACAGGCAGGGATCCATGAGACCTGTCTACGAGCTATAAAGTATATTATGACTCATAAAAGGTCTCTTCTGATGGGTTCTCAGAAACCTCAGGTTTCTAGAATTACATACGAGGGGAAATTGCAGCTCGCGGAAATTTCCACGGGCCGTAAAAGACCCTTGTAGACCAGCAAACTCGATGACCTGAGTTTCTAAGTCCATCAAAATGGACCCTATACAACTTTTTCAACACACTCTATCAGTATGAAAGCAATACGCACGCATCCCGTATACCCAACACCCCCGCATGATAATTTGCCTATATACCCCATCAAAAGTAATTAAACATATTTTCCCGAACCTACCGACCTCGTATGAATGGATTAACATTAAAATCACAAACACATTCCATCACACACCAAATTTTTACTACACATAATTATTTAATTCAAACGGTGAGCAATCACATAGTTTTCAATCATATCATTCAAAACATAAGGACATGGCAAATACACCAATTTCTAGCTAAAACATATGTTCACACATTGGTAGCCACACATTTCAACTTTCAAACACAACAATTGCACACATGGGTTCAAGTCTCAAATAACCATACCCGTCAATTTAGATTCAACCTAACCGCATAATATTTGGCAAATAAAGGTTTTTTAAAGACCAAAAACTTACCACATTGAGTGACCAAATCATACAAATTGAAGGAGGAAGTGGGATTGTGAAGCCTTAGTGCTGCCGAAAAAGGTGGTTGGAAAATGGTAGGATGGTCCTCGTCGGTGGTCAAAAAATTAGGGTAGGGGTTTTGTCTGGGTTTGAGTCGTAAATTAGGATAAAATTGGGGTCAAAATATTTTGACCCCATTATTTATATATTGATTGGGTGGGTCAAAACTAATAGTCCTAAACTCTATGAAACCCTGGCTACAGGCTATAGAGTATTTTATGACTCATAAATCATGGTTTCGTAGATAGTCCTAATCCTTGAGTTGACTAGCTTCCATATCCACTAGTACTCGGCTAGTGGCTTAGAATGGCCTTCCAAGATGATTGAATGTCGAAGTCAACTTCGCAATCTAGAATCACAAAGTCTACGAGAAATATGAATTTATCAAGTTTAACAAGAACATCATAAAGTATCCCTATGGGATTCTTCACCGTAAGATCGTATGCTCGTTGAAGTAGGGGTTCCCAGTTCTAGCTTTTGAAGATCGCAAGGGGCATCAAATTTATGCTGGCACCGAGATCACACAATGACCTTGCGAACTCCATATTTCAGTAGTGTAGGGTATGCTAAAAGTGCCAAGATCTTCTCTCTTTCGTACCAAGCACTCGTAGCAATTGCACTACAACGTTGAAGCTCTTGGGAGAGCTCTTGACTCACAATGCGCTTCTTCATAACTAGGTCTTTCATGAACTTAGTGTACTCTGGCATCTTCTCCAATGACTCAATGAGAGCAATGATGATAGAGAGTTGTTTAAGCATGGAGAAAAAGTGCTTGAACTTGCCCTCTCCCTCCTTCTTATTAATTCTCTAGGGGAAGGAAAGAGGAGGCCTAAGAATGGGCTTCAGCTTATGTAGTGACTCTGCAGCATCACTCACCCTATTTTTGCCATGATTATCTCTTGTATCTATATCTGCAACCTCAATTGTCTCCTCTCGAACATCATCCTCATCTACGAGCATGGGAGGATTAATGGTACCCTTACCACCATAAATAGTAATCGCCATGTACTGCTCTTCATTCTTTAGGTTCTGAACTGTGTTTCTTGGCAGGGTAACTCTCTGATACTGGTTGAGTTGAGTTGACACTTGACCAAACTGTGGCACAAGCTGTATGATAGCAACAAAATGAGACTAGATTTTCTGATTTATGCTAGAGATGTCAGATTTCATCCCTTTTAGAGTCTCATCCTATGTCTCATCTTTCTTCAACAGGCAGTCAAACATCTCCTCAACTCTGGAACTATTAGTACTGATATTATGGTTGTGTGGTGGCACATAAGGACCATTTCTATAGCCATCTCTGTGACTCCAATCTGTATGCTATCTTAGCCTTGATTCCTGTCATAATAACCTCCACGATTATCTCTAAAGGCTCTGTCTTGATTATAGTTCCGATCTAGATTTTCTAGACCTTGGAGCTAATAGTCTTGATTGGAACCTTGGATGTTGGTCTGTAAAATCCCTCATCTGATCAGCAATTCAGCAAGTGTACTCCTCATAGTAGGCATCATCATACATCGGTGCTTGCGGAGGCTGATAAACCGCTGCATTAACTCGTTCCTGATTCTGCTTCATTATCACCTCTATACCTATACGGATTTGGGCAAGCTCTTGCATAATCTCTTCATTTATTTTATCTTGCTCTGAACCAATAGTGATAGCACACGAACTTTTGGTAGATGATTTGTCTCTTTTCCCCATACACGATTTGTCTTGACTACCTTTTCCATCCTTTCAGTGATCCTTGCAAATGGTTGATCTAAGAACATGGCCCCCATAATGGTATTAGCACAGGTTTGACTATTCTCATCCAGGGCACGGTAGAAGATCTCCACCAAGGCATCATCAACAATTTTATAGTATGGGACACTCCTCAAGCACTTTGTGAAATGCTCTCATGTCATACTGATCGAGCCACCAGGAAGTTGCTCAACATTGCTGATTTGGTCCTTCAACTTAAGCTTTTTCGATCTCGGGAAGTACCTCTCTAAAAAGTATTTTTGTAACTCAGCCTAATTGGTGATCGAACTCTATAAAAGCTCATATAGCCATAGTGTTGTATTGCCTATCAGAGATAATGGAAAAACACAAAGTCCCCTAACATACAGAGATAATTTTTTCTTCCCATCACACTCTTGTAGACAAATGCAATGTTGTGTAAATGACTATGTGGATCCACTTATGGTAGGCCCACGAACAACCCACAATTCTGTGGCATCTGAACCAACCTACTTGAAACCACGAACTTTGTGTCAGCCTGTAGTGGTGGCAACATAATAGCTCCAGTAACCTCTATAGCCATAGGGTTCAGCCGATATTGGTTCCACAGATAAACTTCAGCATTGAAGTCCTGTGGCTATGGAGCAATGTCCTCAAGAGGAGGTGGATTGTCATTATTTGCATTCTCATTCTAATTTCGATTTAGAGCTCCATTTTCGCATTGGTTTCATTAACTTGGGCTATTCTTCTTAATCTTCTCTAAATTTCTGGGTCAAACGGGCTCAAGGGTTTGCCTCGACTCCACGTGTTAGGCATACACTACACCTATACCCTGAAAGAGAACAAAAAAAAAACAAAAAATGTCAAATGGGGTAAATAATGATTAATTCTCAAATTACTTGAATTAGATAAGTCTAGTCGTATTACATAGAAAGGGCGCCAAAATCTTGATGCCGCCCAAGTTATGCCTCCTTTTTAGGCTAAAGCGATTGTTGTCAAGATATATAGCCTATCCAAGGTTAGGATCGAATCCCACAGTGAATATGGTAACTTAGAAGAATTCAATTTCAATTTAAGTTGATTAACCAACTTATCTCCCAAAAAAGGGGTTTTATAATAACTATCAAAAGTAATTCGAAGCTAAAACAAGTGTTAAACCAGTATGAAGAAAAACTAGGGTATTGTGTTCCCCATTACTCTCTAACACAGTTGTCACGCCCCAAAGTCCCGTTAGGGCGAACTGGCACCCGTTATCGATAAGGCTCGGGAGAACCAACATGTATCTATGCGCTTTCTATACATATTATAAGAGATTTATACCTTTGACATGCCTTTAAAAAGATAAACAGTGATAACACGCCAAAAGAAAATGCATATGATAAGGTCGTTGGTGTCACGATGTTTAAAGTACGAGACATGACCACACCTTAATTTACATAGTCTACAAAGCCTCTAGATAAGGAAAATTATCTGATTAGGGTCGAGACAGGCCTCGCCTCGACTAATTGTACAATACAAAAATATAAGCTATAGACACTAACAAAGCCCCGAAGCAACCTGGTGCTTGGTATCAGCAACTGGATGTCCTGTACTCCTACTGGGGAGATCTACTAGTACTTGTACCTGCAACATGAAATGGAGGTCCCCCGTAAGGGACGTCAGTATGGGGTAATGTACTGAATATATAAGGCAGGATATACTGTATGTGAAGTAATAACTCAAATGAGACCATGCACTGGTGCAAGATTAGAGACCACCTTTGGTTATACTTTGGAATCATATACTTTATGTTCTTTATATTACTTTACCTTTACTGTATAATCTGTGCATAGCTGCAATACAAATGACCAACTTATCAGTGGTAAAACTGTATCGGGATTGTCCCTGGCTAGGTTCTTCCTTAACCCCTCAGGCTACCACCCGTGATAGGATCGTTCCTGGCTAGGTGATTCTTCCACCCCTCGGGCTACCACCCATCAATAAACAAT
>JAABOM020000002.1:9601219-9619016 GCA_011800125.2 Solanum clarkiae
AATACTAATATAATTGTCTTGTTTGGCTGTTGTCTTTACTAATCGAAGTTTGTTTAAAATGGTTAATACCAATGAAACAGTGGGTTCATATCGATTGTGTTGTCTCTTTATAATTGTTGAATGTTTCTTCTTACAATAATATCATATATTTTGTTTTTTCAGGATGCTGTAATGTCTAAGATTACATCTGCATCTCAACTTGTAGATGAATCTAATGAGTCTCCAACAGTTGACTTTTCAAAAGTTTACATGGATGAAGTGGGTGGAATTAAGAAGGCATGCATATATGGTCTTGGTTCTCAAGCAATTTTCTATGGGGACAGTGGTTCATCATCTTCTTCAACTGCTCAACCTCAAGATTGTGATTTTGATGCATGCGTGGAGACATATGTTCAAGAAATGAAGGATGAGATGAAGCGTGAGATGAGAGAAGGGATGAGAGAAAGAGATAAGACATGAATTGCATGAAGAAATGAAAAATGAAATGCAGCTAGAAATGAAGGAGCAAGTTGATAAGATTCTCCAGGAACGTTTGTCCATTCTCGTAGCTGGCCTGCTTAAACCATCCCCTGGTACATCTCCCAGTGAAACACCACATTAGCTTGGACATATCTCATTATGAAATGATGATATGAGTCATTTAAAATTTTCAAACTATCTTAGGTGGAATTCGCTTTGTTTGTTTTAGTATTTGAATTTATTTTGAACTCTTTATATTATGAGTTGCATTATTTTATTTAAATTATATTTTCTGTTTAAGTGCTCTTCAAAATTCATAAAAGCTATTGACTAGTCTAAATATATGATGTGAAATTTTATTATTGAATTACCATTGGTCAGAAATATACATTACCAATCAATCACTAACTGAATGTTAATCAAAAATGATATAAATTACCAACAAAATAATAATCAGTTAGTAAGCTTCCTAATGAATTACTAATGAACTTCTTATTTCCAAAATTACTAACCAATTAGTAACGAACTTCTTATTTTCAAAATTACTAACCAATTAGTAACGTAAGTTACAAAAGTATATAGTCATACTAACGAATCTAAAATGTGTTGGCAATTTACCAATGAAATATCGATTTTTTTTAAACTAAATTGCTAACCAATTACTAATGTATTATAGTGAATTTACTATCTAACTTACCAACTAAGTTGTTATCTGTTAGATAATTGCCAACAGAATACTAATAATATTTTATTTTTATTACTATATTTTCCAACATATCATTAACAAAATTGAATAATGAAGAACCAAATCTACTAACTTTTTTTCTCTTTGTTAGTAAACTTACCAACAATATAACAACTGAAAATTGGTTAGTGAATTTACCAATGAAAATTTTGAGGTTTTTTTATGTGTTTTATCAACTAATTTTTAGTTAGTAATTTTACCAACTAACTAATATAGGTTGGTAAGATTTATCGACAAGCTTTTTAACAATGGATCAACATTAATTTGTATTCGATTGATAAAATTATTTGCCAATCAATTTAATCAATTTACCAATGAAAAATTTTGTTGATAATTCAGAGATTTTTTGTAGTGAATGTTTTCAAAGTGCAAGTGATCCTGAAACATAATTGATTGGATTCAAGTAAAAAATTGTTTCAATATCACTAGTTTTGGAAATCTGTCCTTCCTAGCAACATAACTAATATACATACTTATAAATCACATTTAATGGTGTAATTAATCTTTATATTATAATCAAACTTTAATAAGATACCTCACAATTTGCATTACCACTCGATGTGTTCTGCAAACGGTTTTCCACAAGCTTCTTGAATGAATAAAACTCAGAGCTAAGCAACAACTAGCAATATTTTGTCGGTCCACACTTGTTTACTCTTACATCTTTTACAATCTTGCAATGGATTCTGAGGAGGACTTGATCAATGAAGTTATAATAATTAATACCTTAAAAAATATGATTCTTACTGGATAATAAAAATCTTACTTATTGACAATGGACCAATAAAACAATATAAAAAAGACTCCAATGAAGGCACTCGAAAGACTTTAACATTTGTTGATGAAGTTAAGGATTGAAGATGCCATCAGACAATTCCGAGAATTGCTCCTTATGATTTGAGGTAAACTTACTATATTTTTTATTTATTCTTAAAGTTAATTAATAATTTATTATTATATATTCTTGAGAAACAAATTGCAAATTAAAAAATTGTCTGTTGATATTATTATATATAATGTTTCATATACAGTTATTAGTTCTAAATTATTTAATTTACAATTTTCGTACATATTTCTAATAGCGTGATTTTAATTTTTGAAAAACGAGAAAAAAAGTTGACAGTGATAATTGATGACTTGTCTTTATGGTAAGTAATATATTCATTTTTTACATTAAATTTAGATTAATGGTACTTATTATTGAAATATCTACCTTACTACAAGTAATTATTTAATTTGTAAATAACTATACTTATTTGAATTTTCTCTCAAAAAATTAATTTTATGTTTCTAACTCAAAAGTCCTAAAAAAGTATCACACAAATAAGGGAATACAATCGTTTGAAGTAGCACTCATGCTTGGAGAAGTAAGCAACATCCAATATTAATTTATTACTTTTGGTAAAAGCAAACCTACTAATAGAACCCGATAATTCTTTGAAAAAAATTTATCCCTAATATTAGATTTTTAGAAATAATAATATTTAAATATATTTAAGTGTATCATTTTTTTTATTTTTGCATTGTTCATCATAAATTTATATTGTTAAAATAAAAATATACTAAGAATATATTGAAATAGTCTATAATTTGCCTATATTAAGATAAAAGCTATAGATCAATAACAATTAAAAATTTATCTTATCTTTGTTAATAAAAAAATATTATTTAAAGAGCTATATTATTTTTATGCTATATAGAAAACATGTTAATAATAAAAGGGTTAACTACACAAAAATTAAAGTCAACTTTATCGCATGAGTACTCGGCAAAAATAAAAAAATAGATTGTAAATATTTTTATACAGTTTACTTTTTTGAGTCTTATATTGACAAAAATGTCTTTAATAATTTGTTCTTTTGTGGAAGGAAAATGTTAAAGTAGAGGTAGTATATATATATATTTTTTGTATATTTTTATTAATAAGCGCATGATACATTTTCAATATACATATACTAAATTAATATTATTTTAAAAATATGAAGGTCCTTAGAAATATTTTTTAAATATTTGTACTATTCAATTTAATAATATTAATGTGACACACACGTGCAATGCACGTACACTAAACTAGTTATTACTAAAAGTGGAAAGCCTCAAAGTTAAAAGTCGAATTATGATTTTAACCCTGATATAAATTAAAATATAAATTTTTTTTAATTACTCATTATGTCATTTGAATTAAAATTTTAGTAATTTTTGAACTTCCTTAAATTAATTCTTAATTAACTATATAATTTAATAATAATATTTATCATCTATAATATAGAATAATTATAATTACATTAATCTTTAAACTAATAAATCCAAAAAACTCAATATAAATTACTCAACTTTTCCTCTTCCTAACTTTTTCTATAACTTCTGTTATAAACATTCTAATTTATGTGGACAAAATATTATTCATTAATGCTACACTTGCATATTTATCTTTACCCCTGCTAAATCAAAATGTTATAAAAAATATTTAATGAATTAAATATGAATAATTATAATTATTTTAATAATTTTTTAAAAATATTTATACTAATTCGCACGGGATGCACATGCTTGACAACTAGTAAATTGTAAAATTTATAAACGTGTTATAGTCTGATATTTAGTCTATATATAAATTCGTCATCCTTTCCATTTTATGAAATTGTAAAATATTTCGTGATTATATTGTTCTAGGTATACAACTTTGTACGATTGATAGAGTTGTACTATGCTGGTAGCCATGGCATGGATACAAAAGGGCCATCAAAAGGTTCTAAATACAAGAAAGTGAGTTAACTTGTCTTTCTCCGTACAAAGCATCTTCAGTTATGACTAACTAGTATCTTTGTTCGTCAGACTCTTCAAAAATGTCAGCCGATTCATGTCGGATCCTCCAAAAAATAGTGTATTTCTCCCAAATTTATGATTGAAATTATAATTTTCAGAGAGCTCAAGTTGTTCTTTTCCAACTAGCAAGTGAATTTCTCCCTATGATTGATGAGGTTTACAAAGAACTTGTGGAAATAACAAAGTCTAAAGGAGTTAGAGTGGAGAATAACAAGTTTTGTGCTTTTGTACATTTTCACTCCAAATATTCTGTTACATAATCATTCTTATTATCTGTATTATATGCAGACAAAACATGAGTTAGAAATCTTAAAATAATATAGTAAATTATTTAACCCTTTAAAAAATAATCTGATTTAGGTTGTTGTTGATGTAACAGAAATGGTGTGAACTAGCACAACAAGTAAGATCAGTACTTAAAGAATATCCAAATCTTCGGTTAACACAAGGAAGAAAAGTATTGGAGATACGTCCAACTATTAAATGGCCCAAGGGGAAATCTCTTGAATTCTTGCTTGAATCCCTTGGTAAGTACTATCTATTACACTTCATTTATTTGTACTAGTTGCTAGAAAACAGACTCTGTATCTTCACGAGATAGTGACAAGTCTGCATATATTTTATTCTCTTCGAACGTCATTTGTTGAATAATAGTACTAGTATCTTTTTTATTTCATTAGAGAAAGACAAAAATAAATAATTGAAATATAAAAAGAGAAAACAATTGTTTTGATGCAAACTTTGATAATGAAACCTCTCTTCAATAGGATATGCTAACTGTACTGATGTCTTTCCTGTATATATTGGTGATGATCAAACTGATGAAGATACTTTCAAGGTATCCTATGTTTCTTGTATATTTTAATGTTTTTGTTCTGTTACCTTTTATTTTTTAATTAATGTTTACTAGATCTTCTACTTTGGTCTTTTTACTTTTTAACCAGTTATCTATAGTTACTAATCATTTATTTATTCTTGTTTATATAGGTCCTAAGAGAAAGAGATCAAGTGAAACACCCCTCAACATAGCTCGGAAAGACCCTATGGTATTTTTTTGAATGTCTCAAAATCCGTGCAAAATTTCGCAAATTCGACCTCATATTTTTGTTCAGAGGGAAACAATTACCTACAAGGTATATTTTACCCATGCAAAAAAGATATTTTTTTGGTGACATTTCGTAATAAGTGGTTGTCCGCGTCGCGGACTGGACGCGCCATAAGTCAAAAACTCTCTTTTTCACACAAGGACAATTGGGTAATTACCCAATGTCTATATATACATGAAACCCTCATCCTTATCCACTTTCAACTCCAAAACTCACTAAAAACCTCTTAAATTCCTCTCTAATCTTCGCCAAATTCTCCATTCATTCTCAAGATTTTCAAGAAGTTTTTTGGAATTCAAGAAAACCAAGTCAAGCCTCAAGTCTTCCTCCAATTTTCTTCAAGAAACTCCGAGGTTTGAGGTATGTGGGTTTAATTATGGGAATCAACCTTTTCTCTTCTCCTACTACATGAAGTTTATGAATCCTTATAGTTATTTTATGAACTCTTGAATATGGTATTACTATTATGCAATCTATTATGGTTTATATTTGTGCATTAACATGAAGTAAAATATTATATGGTATTTATGAATTATTTTAGAGTTATTTATGAACTCTTATTTATGATGATATTATCATGCATTATACATATATCCTCTATATGAGTTTTACAAGAAATAATGTTTATGCCAAAATGTTGTTGGGGTTTGATATTATGATGAATCTTAAGATGTTCAAGTTAAGTTCTCTATGATGATATGGAAAGCTACAGAGGAGCTTATGTGTTTAGTTGATTTTCATGGTATTCAAAATAAAGGTTTTTGCTTGATAAGATGGATTTCATGCTCCCATATCCATATTTTGAAGGGTGATGTATATTATGATGATGAGTTGACTAAGAATGATTTAAACTAATTATTCTTGAAATATGATTCTTTCTTAAATTATGAGAGTTTTACTACAATATTAGTGAGAAGATTTGAATTACTTTGAAATTGATTGATCTTACTTCTCTCTTGTCTCTTACTCTTGAAATGCATGATTTTAAGTACATGTGCATATGCCGACTATGTGTTTGACTAAAGTAGTTGACAATGATTCTTGATGCCGATGAGAGATTATTGTATGAATTAACATAACAAGCATGTTATGATAGTTTATGGGTTCTCAAACATGTACTAAACTCATGAAAAGATTCTTATGAATGAATGTTGATGGTAAAGGATCTCCTATCTAGCTAATGAATAAATGTATTATGGTGGAGGATCTCCCATCTAAGGAATGATTAAGGATGTCGTGCCCCAGGAGGGTACCCTAGGCGTAACTACCACTCGGAGACTATTGCTAGCCCCTAATCGAACTACCTAGTCCCATCATACTCGTTCACTCAATACATAAGTAGAAGATATTCAAGAATTTAGAAGGCTATCAGTGGGCTATAAGCTATCAACTCTGTCTATCATACGAAACATAAACAACGAAAAATAATTCAGTCTAAGATTTGAGAAAGGGGGGAAAAGAAACCCCCACATCAGCTATCATCAGTCTACATCTATGAAGCCTCTATAACTACTCTCTAAGAAGGTACCCTGGTAGGCCATGACTACCACAGTCCAAATAAAAAACTCAAAGAAAATAAAAGCAAGTAAAGATGTCCTCCTGAAGGAAAGGGAGGACTCACCAAATCTGAAATTCCGGAACTCTAAACCTCAACGATTCGCCTGCTGAACTCCTCTGTCTACAGAATTTGCATTGTAAAATGATGTAGCTCCAAAGGGGCGTTAGTACGTAGAATGTACTGTATGTAAAATGGGCTAAATTAAACAATATGGGATATACAATATAATATGACATCAGCTCATCAAAAACTCAACTTCAACTCAGAGTAAGGAACAAGACTCTATCACATAACTATCTATCAAGACATCATACTATCACATCAACCTCAGAGTACTATTAACATGAAACCTATCTAGGAGTTTCTATAACCGACAACCATCACTTATGAGCCGGTGATAATATAACGAAGCGATGTCGTTACCACATCCGCCCAGTACCTTGCTAGGGTAAAGGATGAATCTATTAGGAATCCCAAAAGAAGGCTATCAAGTCCTCTACGGGACAAAGGAAACATCCAATTTCATGGTTTAATCCTCTCCTATGCTGGCCACGTAGTTAATGAGTGCGAGTCAGACTCACTCTTACCTATTTCTGTGCTAATACTCCTCCTAGGACTTGACATGCTCATAAGTTTATCAACGTTAGGTTGGTTTTACAATCAACCCCCCCTAGACAAGGACTTCATGTCATCTGGCTTTCTATCAACTCAAGGAATAAGATCTTTCTTTCAAGCTCTATCTCAATCTTATTTAAACTCTATGGATACTAATTTCATCATCTTCAGCCATCACTATACTCATCTCAGGACTCAGACCACAATAATCAACACACCCAGACAGTCAAGGCTCTAGACATTACCCCTAGGTTTACTCTTGAAGTCTTTAACAGGGAAGAATCATATATATTAGGTACACAATCATACAATAATACATGTAAACAGTAAATTCAAGTATGATGATCATCAGCTTAAGTGAATATGTAAGAAAAGTTTTCGAAATTTCATTCAAGAAATCACAGGTAAAACTCATCACTTTCAACTAATCAACCTAACTCAATCGTGGGGCACATGGGAGAACAATCCCATGTTATGGGTAGCCTTTACATACCTCGGATGAAGAATTTCTCAGCCTTCTTCAAGGAATTGAAACCGAACTTGAAACCCTCAAGCTCTTTCTTCTCCTTCTCTTAGAACTTACGCTTGGACTTAGGAAAATAATGGGTTTTTGAAATCCTTCGCATGAGATTAATAATTAAAAACACATTTTGGGACTTAAAAATGGGTTGGGAATAATCAAAATACCCTTTCCGTATTTAAAAGAAAAATCATCAGAAAAATTGTATTGGTTCGTGACGCGCCAGGGGCGTGGACCAGCACATTTTACAAATTTTCAAAAATTTCAAATTCCAATTGAAAAATAGAAAAAAAAACCAAAGTGTTACTCCGCGCCTCCTCTGCGGCGCCAAGGGCGCAAATTAACATTGTCTCGACATTAATTAGCGAAAATTATTTTCAACGCTGTTGCTCTTAAATCAGGTCGAGATTATTTACCCACTCTATTTTTCATGCTAATCGCAAATCTGGTCTCATATTTTCCATCAGAGCTTTGAAGGAGGTATTATGCTCACGATACATTTTAGGGGCATTTCGGTAAATTTTGCAGGTGTTGCATCATCCCCCCCTTGGGATCATTTGTCCTTAAATGAAGAGTAAAAGTAGAACGAAAGCACGAATAATTCAAATCTCGTCACATTCCTCACTCGGGAGCTCTCAAACCCTCAACTATCCATCATTTAGCTATCTTTGTCTTAGACTCGGGAATAGAATCGGATTAGTACATCAACTCAATGAAAGGAGACATCCAATAACATTAAGGATAGGGACATTACCTTCGACATCATCATCATTTGGCACAAATAGGTGTGGGTATTTGAGTTTCATCGCTCCTCAGCTTCCCACGCAGCTTCTTCAACAAATTGATTCCTCTATAGAACCTTGACGGAGGCTATCTCTTTGTTCCTCAGCTTATGAACTTATCGATCAAGGATTTGGACTGGAATTTCTTCTAAGATAGGCTATCCTTCACCCCTGTGCTCTCAATAGGAATTACTAAATCAGGATCTCCCAAGCATTTCTTCAGCAGTGAAACATGAAATACCGGTTGTACTCCATCTAGTTCAACAGACAGGTCTAACTCATTAGCGACTTTCCCAATCCTCCTCATAATCTGGTATGACCTAATATAACGGGGATTCAGATTCCCCTTCTTACCAAACCTCATGACACCTTCATAGGTGATACCTTCAAGAACACCCAATTATCTACCTCAAACTTCAAGTCCCTTCTCCTCACATCTGTATAGGACTTTTGACGACTCTATGCTGTTTTCAACCTTTCCTTGATAACCTTCACCTTCTTCATAAATTGGTGGACAAGATTAGGTCCGATTAACTCATCTTCACTAACCTTGAACTAGACAATCAGTGATCTATATCTCCTCCCATATTATGCCTCGTAAGGGCCATCTGAATGCTAGCATGGTAGTTGTTGTTGTACGCAAACCCAATCAATGGTAGATGGTCATCCCAATTTCCTTTGAAGTCGATGACACATGCTCTCAACATATCCTTCAAAGTCTGGATAGTGCACTCTGCCTGTCCATCTGTCTGAGGGTGGAAGGCTGTGCTCAAATTTACTTCCGTACCGAATTCTTTCTGAAATAATCTCCAAATTTGAGAGTTGAATTGAGCTTCTCTGTCCGAGATGATGGACAGGGGAACCCTACGAATTTATAGTCGGGCATACTCCTCAGTATATTAGTTGTCTTGATTGCCAAAAAGTGGGCTGATTTAATCATCCCATCAACAATCACCCATATCAAATTATGCTGCTTTCAGGATCTTGGTAAGCTAGTGATGAAATCCATGTTGATCACCTCCCATTTCCACTAAGGAATTTCAAAGCCAATCCATATGATCTCTGATGTTCAACCTTAGCCCGTTGACAATTGGGACACTTAGAGATGAATTCCACAATGTCCTTCTTCATTCCATTCCACTAATAGGCTTCTCTCAAGTTGTGGTACATCTTGGTGGAACCAGGATGGATGGAATATCTAGAGCTACGAGCTTTGGCCATGATCCTCTCTCGAACACCATCAATGTCAGGAACACACAATCTACCCTGGTATCTCAACACCCCATCTCCCCCTTTGGAGAAAACCATCACCTTCTGCTTGTGAACCGTTTCTTTCAATTAGAATAAGATAGGGTCTTGATCTTGGTTTTCCTTCATTTCTGATACTAAGGATGAAGCCGAACCATTTTGAACATTGACCCCACCTTCATTATTCTCTTTAAGTTACACTCCCAGTCGATCCAATCTATGAACTTAGCCAATTCTCTCTTCCCTTCCTCCACATGGGCAGTGCTACCCATAGATAGCCCGCTAAGAGCATCAACAACAATATTAGCCTTACCTGGGTGGTAGAGGATGCTCATATCATAATCCTCGAGAAACTCCAACAATCTCCTCTGCCACAAGTTAAGATCTTTCTGACTGATTACATGTTGAAAACTCTTCTGGTCAGTGAACATGTCCACATGCACTCTATACAAATAGTGACTCCAAATCTTAGGTGTGAATACCACCATTGCCAACTCGAGATCATGAGTTAGATAATTCTTCTCATGGATCTTAGGTTGTCTAGAAGCATAACCTATCACCTTCTCTCTCTGCATCAACACGTAACCCAGTCCAACTCTGGATGCATCACAGTATATCACGAAGTCTACCATACTGTCTGGCGAGGTCAAAACTGGTGCTGTAGTTAATCTAGTCTTCAACACTTGGAAACTCTTCTCATATTCCTTAGATCACTGAAACTTGGCCTTCTTCTGAGTAAACTTAGTCAATGGTGCTGACAAGGTAGAGAAGCCCTTAACAAATCTATGATAGTAGCCTGCCAGACCAAAGAAACTTCTTATTTCCGTCGGAGAAGTTGGTCTAGGCTAGTTCTTAACCACTTCAATTTTCTGAATATCTACTTGAATACCACCTCCCTAAACAACATGGCCTAGGAAAGCAACAGACTAGAGCCAAAACTCACACTTTGAGAATTTCGCATACAACTCATGGTCCTTGAGAGTTTGTAAGACCATTCTGAGATAGTTAGCATGCTCCTCTTCATCCTTTGAATACACCAGAATATCATCAATAAATACAATCATGAACATATCAAGATACGATCTGAATACCCTATTCATCAAATCCATGAAGGCTGCTGGTGCATTAGTCAATCCAAAAGACATGACCAATAACTCAAAATGGCCATACTGTGTCCTAAAGGCTATCTTTGGAATATCACTTTTCCTCACCTTCAACTAATGTTAACCCTATCTGAGGTTTACTTGAAGAAGGAAGTAGCACCCTGGAGTTGGTCAAATAGATCATCTATCCTTGGAAAAGGGTATTTATTCTTTATTGTGACCTTGTTCAGTTGCCGGTAGTCTATGCACATTCTGAGAGACCCATCTTTCTTACGCATGAATAGGACAGAGCACCCCAAGTTGAGACACTAGGCCTTATGAAACCTTTCTCTAGCAAGTCTTTCAATTATTCATTCAATTCTTTCAACTCTGCGGGGCCCATTCTATAAGGTGGAATTGAAATGGGTTGGGTCTCGGGAAGCATATCAATCCCAAAGTCAATCTCCCTATCAGGAGGGACTCCAGGTAGATCATCAGGAAACACCTCAGGAAACTCATTCACAATTGAGACTGACTCAAGAGTAGAAGATTCAACATCATCAGATTTAACTCATACGAGGTGGTAAATACAACCCTTGGAGATCAACTTTGTGGCTCTAAGATGAGAATAAACTTGCCCTAAGGTGCAACAGAACTCCTTTTCTACTCTAAGATAGGTTCATTATGAAATTGGAATTTGAAAATTCGAGCTTTACAGTCAACAAAAGCATAACAGGCATGAAGCCAATCCATGCCAAGTATCACATCAAAATCAACTATCTCTAGTTCTACTAGGTCTGCTAAGGTGTCTTTACGAAAATGGATATCACACAATCCCTGTAAAGCCTCTCTGCTAAGATAGACTCACCAGTACGAGTGAAAACAACAAAAGGTTCAAGAAAACACTCTGGTAGAATCATGAAATTACCAGCCACGTAGTGGGTCACCAAAGATAAGGTGGCGCCTAGGTCAAATAATGCATAACAATCAAAAGTAAAGACTTGAAGCATACTCGTAAGCATATCTGGTGCAACCTCCTGATCCTTTTGATTATCCATAGCATAAAGACGGTTCATCCCGCCTCCTGCACCAGCAGTAGTACCCCTCTGATGATTGCCTGCTGGGGGCGCCACAGAGGACTATGCTCTGCTGCTCCATTCACCTTGCCTCCTCTTCGGACACTCATACTGGAAGTGACCAGTCTGTCCACATGAATAGAAAACATCCTTGCCCACATGACACTTTTCCAGATGAAGCTTACCACACTTGTCATAAGGTGGATTTCCCCCTGTACCTTGGGTCACACTGGCTTGAGATTGAGCACCCTAAGCCCTGTAATATCAGTAACCATAAGATTTCTGATCATACCTATTTGGACGAAAGGGCGCACTAGCCATAGAAGGTGCATGATCAGATGACCTTCTCTGGAAGTAGGACTTATCACCTTTATTCTGCTTCTGCTGGCTAGGATCATGTCCTGCCAAATTTGCGTTGCTATTATTTGTTCTTCCCTAACTTTCTTATTGTCCTACTTTGTCTGCTGGGCATACACCAGGAATCTGGAGATGTCTATGTAGGGAATCAACAAGGCTACCTTGCACTCTTTCTGCACATGTCTGCCCAGGCCAGATACAAACTTCCGTATCCTGGTCCTCATATCTTGGACCATCTCCAGAGCATACCTGGACAACTTTATAAACTTAAGGCTGTACTCTTTAATTATCATCCCTTACTACTTTAGGTTCACGAACTCATCCAGCTTCGCCTCCCTCAGCTCTTGAGGAAAGAAATGGTCAAGGAAAATAGCTTCAAATATTTCCATTCTACAGGCTCTGCATTCTCACCCCTACTCTCCTCCCATTGGTTGTACCAAACATTAGCACCGTCTTTCAGGTGGTAGGAAGCAAGCTCTACTTCTTCAACCTTATCAGCATGCATAGCACTCAGGACCTTATGCATCTCATCAATAAAATTTTGCAGGTCCTCCTCCATGTTTGACCCCGTATACACTGGCAAGTTCATCCTCAAGAAGTCTCTGAGTCGGGTTGCAGCTGAGGGCTCCTGTGAGCTTGAGCTAGGAGCTTGAGGACCTTGACTATTCCCCTGAGAGGCTACTAGCTGAGTTAGCATAGTGATGGCTTGACTGATGTTCACGCTCCAATAAGAAATTGGTCATTGTTAGCAATTAACCTAACAAGGTTAGGATCGAATCCACAGGGAATACAGCGCTTGATTACATGATTTCACCACTAATCATTTCTAGTATTTATGACTACAATCTCTTAATTGGGGGGGTTGTATTTCAAAAAAAGCAAAATAAAACTACCACTAACTATAATGCGAGGAACCACTCAATTTTAGGGACAACTTGGAAATTGCGTTCCTCATGTTTAGTCGAGTTGATTACCATAGGTTACATAACTAGAATTTGTGATTTGCATGCAGGATGGTAACTTAGGTTCTTCTTGCCCTCATGTGAAGGTGAAGGTCAAATTTCACCATGGCGCTTGGTTGGAAACCATGGCGTGCCAACTAACCATTACCTATTGTCCCAGTCAACCTCCCCTTGGTCAGGCTCAGTTGATTAAACGAGAACATATCAATCAAATTTTGTCATCTACTTTCCTTTTCCTATACATCACTACCTTGGTCGGGATCATGATAGTAGGCGGGGTTTGGTGTTGGTCACCACCAAATGACATTAATAATGAAGGGAAATAGATAATTCATGCAAATAGAAATGCGAGAAACCTAGGTCATCTCAATGTCAACTACCCATAGTTTCCATAACCCCAAGTTATGGGTGCTTAGCTACTCATGGCTAAGGCAAAACACATAAGAATGCAAACAATAGATATAGTTGAGAGCTTTATAAATACCAATGAAGAAAACAGGCACCACAAATTGTGAACCCACAAGCTTGATTGATCAACAATGAGTATAAGGCAAGATTTCCAATCCCCCAAAATGGGTTTTCCAAGAAAGAACAATAAACCAATCTAAAAAACTAAGAAAAGCTTCAAAATATGATTCTCAATAGTCTAATGGTCGAACTCCTTGCTAAAAACCTAACTTAAACTATATATAGTATTTACAGAACAACCCTAGAATTTATACAGAAAAGACAGCTGACAGCTGATAAGTTATGTAGGTACAACCCGTAGGATGATCTACGAGTCGCAGTCGGGGTCTCATATAAGGTTTTTGGCATCTTGGACTAAACTGGTACGACCCGTAGGTATGAGTCATTGCTTGAGCTACAACTTGTATATTGGTCTCATAGTCTTGCTCTTCAATTTTTGGTCCAACATCTTGACTCTCTGGTTCTTGCGACGAGTCCACATGTATGAGTCGTAATGTGACTTACGACTCATATAATGGCCTCGTAGGGGTGACCTCCACTTAGCAGATTTCTGAATTTGGTCTCTGATTCTTGCTATGACATCAGCCTATGACTCGTATTGTGAGCTACGATTCATAGGTGAGCTCGTAAGGCCTATGCTTCAGCAAAATCTGCAACTCTTCTTCAAAATCATGCCAACCTAACTTTTCCGCAAGTTTAACACAAAAACTCATCAAAACACGAAAAAGTCGCTTTAAGAACTCACAAAATCCTTTGTTTCAGGCAACAAATGTGCTGTATTTTGACAGCACATCAACGCCTTCGACTTAGAATTGTTGCTTGTTCTCAAGCGACGACTCAATCTATGCAAACAATGAGAAATACATAGCAGCTATATTAATGGCATATGCAACAACTCCTTTGATTCAAGTACCCAACTACTTTGTTCAAAACAAGATTGCAAAGTTATTAAGAAAACAAGAACATATTGAGAGACCTGACAATCCAAATATGACAAGCTAAGGAGCATCAACCGTTCATAATCGCCGGTATAGTCATATGCTACTTAAGTAGTGCAAATGCCCTTACTGAAAAGAAGTACCTCACACTCACTTAAAATCATTTAGAATTCAGGGACTGAGGAAGCATTCTCACTCTTACAATTGAAATTCAATACATACTAACTAATACCATAGGCTTGCCTCTATACTCATCTTCTATCTTGGTGATAAAGAGGAGTTGGATCACTTTAGGACTTACAGGCTTGTAACATAGGTTCAGGGTGCTTTAGTATGGTATTTTGGGAGAGTAGTGACTAAAACCTATCCTTGAACCATGTTTACCAACACTTTTTTCTTACATAATCCAACCTATTTTTAATCACTCCACCCTTATTCTCATGTTTTGAACTTTACTCAAGTGCTTTCTTTCTCTTTATCAAATGTACCTCGATTTTAGACTCATTTTTGCTATTTTTTCTCAACTCAAGGTACTTTTCTTTTCTTTTTCTTCACTTGATTCATGCTTTTTCGTTTCTTTCTTGATTTCCCAAAAAACCACCTTATTATAATTACTTTACCACAATAAGGGCCACCCTCAACTTAGGCTTTTAGCCTCAGGTAAAGTACAAAATATCTATGCCTCAAACTAGGGCCACCAACTGCAGCCACCCTCAACTTAGGCCTTTGGCCTAGACCAGGGCCAATATCAACACATTTCATCAAACAAGATTCAGCTAGCAAGGTATCAAGAAAGAATGAGTACATGATAAGCTCAAAAGTCTGGAATAAGGGATTCACTCACTCATCTGGTAGGTCATTTAAGCTAAAAGTAGTTTCACTCAAAGAACAAAGGCCTAAGGTCCTTTCCATATCCACCACATCACCAAACCAACTTTAGAGTAACAAGGAAAGTTCTGCGTTCATACAAGATGCATGAATGCAACAAAATAAGCTCAAAACACACATGCCAATTGCATTCACAATCAAGTATAGACTCACAGGTCATGCTTTCAGTCTCATCTTACTTTCACAATATCAGAACAAACAATGCTAGATACTAAAAAATGTATGAATGCATCAATAATCAAAACCTCAAAAATTTTGAGGGTATCCAATTTTTTTATCAAAATATTAAAAACACATCTAAAAATTATGTATATGCCAATAGATAACACTACTATGAATCTACCCATTATCTACACTACCTAAATATGCCGGTTCAACAAAAAAGTAAACATCCACAAGAAAAAAAAAGCACAACAAGAAAATCTTGGGATCAACAATTGGGGAAGTTATGGACTTGAAGCTACTCAGACTTCACTTTAATCCATAACTTCCACCACCCTACCAAAATAGGATACTTTGTCCTCAAAGTAAAATCACAAACTTAAGATGAGAATGAAAACATAACATAGATATATAAACATTGAAAAAAGAATAATTAACAAAACTAATATCCAAAATCAAACATAAGAACATTATCTAACAAAAACATCCAAAAACCAACATAAAAACAATATTGTCTAACACAAGGACAAAATATCCACAAGATAAAGTAAGAGCTGGGGTAAAAAGGGGTCAAACATCATGGTGCATCAAGCACCAGTCTCAAGTTGATCTGTGGGGTCCTGGGGCTACCTCTCCTCTGTAGCTGTACCAGAAATACCCTCTCCAAGTGGGGCGTTCTACGCTCTCTCTCTGAATAGCCGATGATAAAAGCGACTCCTGCACCACCTCCTCAGGTGTGGGCTCCTCCTCTTGTCTTGGATTCTTTGGGGTCAGCTCTAGGTCATCACTCCAATCGAGGGGCCTCTTACCATGGGTGTCCGAATGATGGGTGAGCCAATCAAATTCCACATCATCTATCAGTGCTACCTCTGGGGCTAGAACATAGGCTGCCAACAGTTGTAATAAGTCGGCCTTGAACTTGGCCAACTCTTCAGTAATTATGCTCGCGTCGGCAGGCCTAGCTCCCTCAAGCCTTTTGTTGACTCTAGTCTTAGATGCATCGACCCAGGCATCCACCGCTTGGACTCTCTCATCAACTAAATCTCACGCAAATGCCCTCATCCTCTCCTCAGAGTCCCAAATAGTCTGATCAATCAATGGACAGACCCATGCTGACAACTCCCGTAGCCTTCCCTCTACTACAACTACCCTACATAACAAAGCCTGAAAAGCAACAACAGAGTAAAAAGTGCCAACCAGTAAAGTAGATGTTGTTGGTGCTGGCGTATTGGAGGATGGTGTAGACTCAATCTCGACCGCTGGTGTAGGCTCTTCGGTAGCCGGAGTAGTGCTGGTAGTAGCTGGAGGTGAACCTTGTATCTGAGGCTCTACCGGAAATGGCTCTGTAATAGCTAGAGGGGCTGCTCACTTCTGGCACGCCCCACAGTCCCATAGGGCGGACCGGCACCCGTTGCTGATAAGGCTCGGGAGAACCAACCTGTAACTATATGCATTCTATACATATTATAAGGGGTTTTTGTGCTTGATATGCCTTTAAGAAGATAAATAGTGATAACAAGTCAAAAGAAAATGCATAAGACTAGGCCGTTGGAGCCACGCTGTCTAAAGTGCGAGACATGACTTCTCTGTGCTTTACATAGTCTACAAAGCCTCTAAATAGAGAAAAACATCTGATAAGGGTCAGGACAGGCCCCCGCCTCAACAAACCATGCAATAAAAACATGTAAGCTCTAGACATGTACAAAGCCCCGAAGCAACCTGGAGCTTGATGACAGCAGCCGAATATCCTGTACTCCTACTGGGGAGATCTATTAGCGCCTGTACCTGCAACATGAAATGTAGGTCCCCCATAAGGGACGTCAGTACCGAATAATGTACTGAGTATATAAGGTAGGATATACTGTATATAACGTAACAACTCAAATGAAACCATGCATCTGTAGAAGATCAAGGACCACCCTTAGTTGTACTGTGGAATCATGTACTTTATGTCCTTTATATCACTTTACCTTTACTGTAAAATCTGTACTGTAAAATCTGTGCA
>JAABOM020000002.1:9628000-9678972 GCA_011800125.2 Solanum clarkiae
CCTCCCCCCCCCCCCCCCCAAGGAACATTTGTCCTCGAATGTTAGCACAATTGGGTAGCTTAACCATGTATAAACCTTTATTTAATCAAACCTTTGACAACAAACTAAGTATTTAATCACATGTACCTATTAGTGTTCCAATTCTGCACGTTGGGCGTCTTCTTTAGCTTCAAATAAGTGAGGGTATTTTGATTTTATTGCGTCCTTGGCCTCCCAGGTTATCTCTTCTTCTTGCTGATCTCTCCAAAATACCTTTGCTGAAGCTATTTCTTTATTCCTTAGCTTCTTAACCTGACGATCCAGAATAGCAACAGGTTCCTCTTCATAGGTGAGATCTTCTATAACCTATACATCCTCAATAGGAGTGATACGGGATGAATCATCTATGCACTTCCGAAGCATTGATACATGAAAAACAGGATGAACCATTGAAAGCTTTTAGGGTAGCTCTAGCTCATATGCAACCTGCCCAATATTCTTAATAATTTTATATGGCCCAATGTAACGTGGGCTCAGTTTTCCTTTCTTACCAAACCTCATAACCTCTTTCATTGGAGATACCTTTAAAAATACTCAATCTCCTATTGAAAATTCCAGTCCTCTCCTCCTAGTATCCGCATATGATTTGTGACGACTTTGGGGTGTTTCTAGTCGCTGCTGTATTATCTTAACTTTTTCCATGGCTTGTTGTACTAGATCTGGCCCAAGCAAGGTGGCTTCACCCACTTCAAATCATCCAATTGGTGACCTACACTTCCTTCCATACAAAGCTTCATAAGGTGCCATCTTGATACTTGAATGGTAGCTATTATTATAGGCAAACTTAATAAGTGGCAAATGGTCCACCCAATTACCTTTAAAATCTAATGCATAAGCTCGCAACATATCTCCAAGTGTTTGAATAGTGCATTCTGCTTGACCGTCTGTTTGAGGGCGGAAAGTTGTACTCAAATTCACTTGTGTACCTAAACTCCTTTGGAAAGACTTCCAAAACCTCGCAGTGAATTGAGTTCCTCGGTCAGATATAATAGAGATGGGGACTCCATATAGCCTAACTATCTCTTTGAGGTATAGCTTGGCATACTCCTCCACTGTATAATCACTCATGACAGGCAGGAAATATGCTGACTTTGTGAGTCTGTCAACTATTACCCATATGGAGTCAAACTTCTGAAATGAGCGAGGCAAACTGATAACAAAGTCCATATTGATCATATCTCACTTCCAAGTTGGAAGTTCTATACACTACATAAAACCTCTTGGCTTTTGGTGTTCTACCTTCACTTGTTGACAATTTAGGCATTGAGTCATAAATTCTGCAAGGTCCTTTTTCATGCCTCCCCACCAAAACACTCCCTTCAGGTCATGGTACATCTGGTCGATCCTGGATGGATGGAATATCGGGAATAGTGGGCTTCTTCCATTATCCTTTTTCTTACCCCATCAATATCAGGCACACATAATTTATTTTGGCAGTAAAGTACTCCATTTTGTGTAAGGTCAAAGCCCTTTATCGTACCCTGACTCACTTTTTCCTTAAGCTGTTGTAGGACAAGATTCTTGAACTGTTTTTCTTTAACCTCCGTTACTAATGAAGGCGTCGCTGCATTATGTACAATAACCCCTTCCTTTGGAGTTTTAAAAAGGTGAACTCCCAAACTGGCTAGTTGACGTAGATCCTTAGCCACCCCTTGACTAAACATGGCCTGATCACTAGTAGTCATAACTTCCTTACAACTCAGAGCATCGGCCACCACATTTGCCTTTCCCGGATGGTATAGTATATCAACATCATAATCCTTTATCAGCTCTAACCATCTCCGTTGTCTTAAGTTTAGGTCTTTCTACTTAAAGATGTATTGCAAGCTCTTATGATTCGTATATATGTCAACATGAACCCCATACAAATAGTGGCGCCATATTTTCAGAGCAAATACAACCGCTGCTAGCTCAAGATCATGCATTGGATAATTTTTCTCATGTGGTCACAGCTGTCTAGATGCATAAGCAATTACCTTGCCATGCTGTGTCAGCACTCACCCTAAGCCAACTTCTGAAGCATCACAATACATTGCATACCTCTCAATGCCTTCTAGAAGTACTAGCACAGGTGCAGAAGTTAGCTTATTTTTCAGTTCCTAGAAGCTCCTTTCACATGCACCATTCCATTGGAACTTGGTTGCCTTATGTGTCAATTTTGTTAAAGGTGCAGAAATGAAAGAAAAACCTTTAACAAACCTTCTATAATAACCTGCCAAACCTAGGAAGCTTCGAACTTCCGTGGGCGTTGTTGGCCTTGGACAAACTTTCACAACATCTATCTTTTGTGAATCAACTCTTATTCCCTCCTCAGACACAATATGACCCAAGAATGCCACTAATTTTAGCCAAAATTCACATTTAAAAAATTTGGCATACAACCGTCGATCACGAAGAACCTGCAACGCTTGTCGTAAGTGATTTACATGGTCCTCTTCTGACCTTGATTACCAAAATATCATCTATAAATATGATCACGAACACATCCAAGAATGGCTTACATACCCTATTCATCATATTCATAAAAACTGCTGGTGCATTCGTTAGCCCAAATGACATAACAAAAAATTCAAAGTGATCGTACTGTATTCTAAAAGCATTCTTAGGTATATCTTCCTCCTTCACCCTCACTTGGTGATACCCCGATCTCAGATCAATTTTTAAAAAGCATTTGGTACCCTGCAACTGATCAAATAAATCATCAATCCTGGGGAGCGGGTATTTGTTCTTAATGGTCACCCTATTCAATTGTCGATAGTCGATACACATTCTCAAGGTGTCATCTTTTTTTCGAACAAATAACACTGGTGCACCCCAAGGGGATACACTAGGTCTTATAAAACCCTTCTCCAATAAGTTTTTAATTGCTCTATTAATTCACATAACTCTGCCAGGGCCATTCTGTATGGAGGGATAGAAATAGGTTGAGTGCCTAGAAGTAAGTCAATCCAAAATCTATTTATCATTCAGGAGGTAAGCCTAGGAGTTCTTCAAGGAACACATCAACAAATTCATTCACTACTGGTACTGATTGCAGAGTTGGCGATTCTTCCTCCATATCCCTTACACGAACTAGATGACATATATACCCCTTAGATATCATCTTTCTGGCCTTAAAGTAAGAGATAACCTTCCCCTTTGGTTCCGTAACGTTGCCTTCCCATTCAAGGACTGCCTCATTTGGAAAGTGGAAGTACACTTTCTTAGTTCGACAATCCACGGTGCCATAGCAAGAAGATAACCAATCCATACCGATTATAACATCAAATTCCACCATTTCTAACTCAATAAGGTCAACCAATGTGTCACGGTCACAAACAGTTACTACACAGTCATAATAAACCCTTCTAGCTACAATATATTCACCGATTGGTGTAGACACCTCAAATGGTTTATTCAATAATTTAGGTGTTCTCTTAAGCTTCCCAGCAACTAGTGGGGTAATATATGATAGTGTAGAACCAGGGTCAATTAGTGCATATATATTATGAGAGAAGATGGACAATGTACCTGTGACCACATCAGGAGAAGCTTCCAAATTTTGCCGACTCCCCAAAGCATAAGTGCGATTCTGGACCTCGCCAGAGCTAGCTGCCCCTCTAACACCTCTACCACGACCTATAGGTTCTTGCTGACCCCTACCTAATGGAGAAACTGTCGATGATGATGCAACAGCTGACCCAATAAATTGTGCTATATCCCCCATACACCTCCTCGGGCAATCTCTCCTCATGTGCCCTGGCGCATCGCACCAATAACAAACATCTGTCCCAACATGACATATACCTGGATGAATCCTTCCACGTTGTTTACAGGGCTGCATAGGAGTCATTGTCTGGCCTGTCGATCCTCTTGTTGTCCGTGTACCTTGACCTTCACCCCGTTGACCAAACTGGTTACTTCTAGACCCTTGAAGTTGTGGTGGAGTACTGCTAAAAAATAGGAAAATGATGGCCTAGGTGGTCTATTAGAAAACCTAGGCCTAAACTCACCTTGGGATAGTGTAAACTTTCCTGAAGATCTGGTCCTAACTTCCCTGAAGATCTAGTCCTCTTAGATTGCGCCCTTTATAACTCCCGTGTCCTCCTTCTCTGCCTCTGGTCCTTCGATTTCTGTGCAAAAGTGTGCATCCTTGATATGTCCATGTCTTTATTCAAGGAAGCAATAGTACAGTGTCTGACTAGATATGTATCCAATCTATCCAGATACCGATGAACTCTATCTGCCATAGTAGCAACTACATTAGGAGCATACCTGGATAGGGAATTAAATTGGAGGCTATACTCCCTCACGCTCATATTCCCTTGGTGGAGATTCAGGAACTGATCTACACTGTCCTCTCGGATCTCCAATGGCAAGTAATGGTCAAGAAAGGCCTCTTTGAACTCCTTACAGGTAGTTGGGGGTGCATCTATATCTTTGGACTGCTTCCAAGCTTCATACCACAATATAGCCACACCCTTCAACCGATATGCTGCTAACTCAATAGCTTTTGTACCACTGACATGCATAACATCAAAAGTGCGCTGAATCTGATCAATGAAGTCTTGGGGATCTTTATTAGGATCAGACCCAGTGAAGGCTGGAGGGTCCAAATTAAGGAAGTCTCGTATCCTCATGCCAGCTACCGTATTTGTACCACCTGCACCCATAACTGGACCTTCCTGTCTTTGGCCAGCAACTATACAAGTCAGTAGTTGAACTGTATTTCTCAAATCCTGCACTGTAGCATGGATAGGTGGTTTTGGGGGAATTTCACTATTTCTGGGTTCATCAGGAGCTGAAGGGGGTTAAAGATGTCCGTGACAGGGACTCATCTTAAGCCTCATTTCGTTGTCTCACATGACTAGGCAAACCAGCTCCCACTTCTACTGCCTTTCCTTTATGTTTGTTCTTCCTGGTTTTTGGCATACTTGCTCGTTGTACAAAATAATTTAGGAGTTAGACATAATTCACCTAGCTCTATGGCACGATCTAAAGAATGAAAGGAAAGTAACAACTCCTAAATGTCACATAGCCTCCTGTTTATAAATGTGGTGCACAACACATCAATAAACAAGACTCTACATTGACACGACTTTGTAGACTCCCTAGGATGACCCGCTCTGATACCACTTCTGTTACACCCCTCAGTCCCATTAGGGCGGACTGGCACCCGTTACCGATAAGGCTCGGGAAAACCAACCTATATCTATGTGCTTTGTATACAAATTATAATGAATTTCTATGTCTGGAATGCTTCTAAGAAGATAAATGGTAATAACAAGCTGAAAGGAGATGCGTATGGCTAGGCATTTGGGGTCACGGTGTCCAAAGTACGAGACATGACTACACTTCAATTTACATAGTCTACAAAGCCTCTAGTCAAGAGAAAGTATCTGCAAATGTTCGGGACAGGCCCCGTCTGAGTTAACCACATAATGCAAACATATAAGCTCTAAACACACACAAAGCTCCGAAGAAACCTGGAGCTTGGTAACAACAGCTGAATGTCTTGTACTCTACTGGGGAGATCTACTGCACCTGCAGCATGAAATGCAGGTGCCCTGTAAGGGATGTCAGTATGAGATAATGTACTGAGTATGTAAGGCATGAAATACTATATGTGAAGTAATAATTTCATATGAAACTATGCACTGGTGTGGAATAAGAGACCACCTTTAGATATACTTTGGGATCGTATACTTTGTGTTCTTTATATTGTTTTACCTTTACTGTATAATCTGTGCTGTAAATGACCAAATGATCAGTGGTAAACTATATCGGGATCGTCCCTGGCTATGTTCTTCCTTAACCCCTCGGGCTACCACCCGTGATAGGATCGTCCCTGGCTAGGTGATGCTTCCACCCCTCGGGCTACCACCCATCAAAACTATACACTTTATCTTTCAATTACCTTTGAGATTATTCTTTTGGTGGTCATAATATTGGAGCTATAAGGATGTATATGCAGCATGTGACATGTAAATAATTGTACAAGACACTATCGCAATGAAGAGAGTATGTTACATAAACAATGAAATGCATATGAAATGAAACAAATCATGAACTTTGTTGGAAACAAGAACTCATGTACTTGGTATCCACGTATGTATGTAGATTTGGATGTAACTACATATATGGAAGCATATGAACATGTGAAATATTGGATGTATGACTGATTGTCATGTTGGAGTAGCTAAATGCCTTTGCTTACCGAAGGATCTATGTTTCATGCCAAGTGATACGAAATCAAGTAGCCTTACATACCTCGTTGTATGACCGCGTTACTACCTTGGAGTGGCTATGGTTTCCCTCAAATATTTAGCTACATTATATTAAGCAATAAGCTTAATATCATAAAAATGATCACCCGGACAACAAGCTTTCAATTAATGATGCAAAGACATTTCTTCAACCTTTTCACTTATAAAAGTATTTTCTAACAACCATTCTTATATACATTTCATGTACATCTTATTTTTAGTCCCTTAACATTCCTAAAATATCCCACACAGCACAACACATAACAACTTTTCACAACATACAAACAAGCGGCATAACATTACATCCTTTCACCACACTTCGACGTCAACAAATCCCAAACTTGTTTTAACTTTACCAAAATTTCATCCAACGTTTTTACACATAAAATCAATCTTAAACTAGTCCAAAAATAGTCCCAAAATAGGTGAAGGTTGTGGAATAACATATTACAATTTTCAGCACCCAAGCTTCTTTTAAGAGTGAAATTACGACGTTGTACAACAACTCATCTTTGTGGATTGTAAAAATAGTGCAGCAACTTAATTACATGATTAACAACCTATATATTATTAGAACATACAATTTACTTCATAATTTATCCAACCAATTAAGAAAAAAATCCTCTTGAACAACAAGAAACGTTCACAACAATACTTAGGACACATATTGTCCAAAATTTCCAGCATAACATAATAGCATATACTTCTTGTTTTTTCATGAAGAAACTATACTAGCAATATCTATAACTTAAACCATATTAAGAACATCAAATTCTCTTCATAATACAGCCCACAAATCATATAGAAGTCACTAAAATAAAAGGCAAGTGTGCAGCAACTTTCTGGACACATGTTGTCCAGAATTTCCAGCAGATTTCCAGCATAACATACTATCATATGCTTCTTGTTTTTCATGAAAAAATCATACTAAATACACAACTATAATTTCTTACCTTTGCCTTATAGGTTCTGGATTCCCTTCAAAATCCTTAGAGAATTGTGTTTGCAGCTTGGTGAAGTGAATTAAAGAGAAGACAAAAGACTTTAAGAAAGCTGAAACTTTATTTCCTAGTGGAATGAATTAGTGCTGCACTTGATCCATTTTTAAAGAACAATTAGGCCAACTTTGTCTTCCAGTTTAGACCTGATAATGACACCCATTAATAGTCTATTAACTCAGCATTTTATCCATCAAAATTGGGCTTAATTGGGTCTCAAATATGATGGACCTTGGCTGCTAATTTCCAGCTTTGTTCTTAGTTGGTTTTGGATCCAAATGGCCAAGTGGTTTGTAGTGTACTTACGGCATTTTTAAAATTCTTCTTGGACTGAAAATGAGGTCCATTTATGATACTAAAACATGGGCCAAAGTTACACCCTTAATACGGAATTTATTCATAATAGAACTTGAACAAATTCGGTGTCGAGCCTCGTCTCCGTTTAGCTATCAATTTTAAGCTAAGAAAGTAGGTGACTCACCTACTAAATTATTAAGTCATACAAGCCCATAAATTCTTTTACTTTGTTTAGGGCTTTAATATCCTCAATTTAACATAAACATGAACACACTTGACCCTCTTAAGCATTAGACGCACATATCGCCCATTAACACGAGATTTAAGCACTTTTGAAAATTTGGCACTAGTTTGATCAAACCATATCATGATTCATTCACACAACATTAGCACATGTAAAATGTTGGGTGTTACATTTCATAGTTGAAGTCGACGAAGAAATAATTAAATAATAATTAATAGAAATGACGTAAGGTTCGATCTCAAAAAAGTTGGACTTAAGATGTCATGCTTAAACCATTAAGTGAAGTAGCTCAATGGGTACCTGCCTGTTTGAAGTAGTTGAAACAGGCAACTGAAACAGACACGACAACCCTAAACTGCTCAAAGTAGCGACGTATTATATAAGAGAATATACATTTCTGATCCCTATATAATTTCTGCATAACTTAGCTTCGTGACAAATGGAAGTGCATGCCACTGGTAATGGCTTCAAAACAGGTTGCTATGGAGACAAGAAAGCAATGTCCGAAAAAATCACAAATAAAATATGATCAAACATAATTTTAACTACTTTAAAAAATAAAAAATAACAAAGGAAATATAGCCAAATACAATTTCAATTACTTATTAAAAATTAAAAAACAACTTCCATTAAATTTATGATCAAAAGCAAGTCTAATTTCAAAAATTAATTTTTACTTAAAAAGTATTTTTTTTGTTTTTTTGGAAAAGAGTCATCAAACATGGCTAAACACGCACTAATTAATTCAGTTAGTAGGGTTGCAATGATTTAAACGGTAATGGTTTGGGCAAGAAAAGGAAAAGACTTGTAAAGGTCATAAGCAAAGGGTCCATTTGCCATCACGTGGAAGAAACAAAACTCAATAAAAGATCCATCTCATTTTGACCGTCGTGTTCAATTTTCAGATTGATTTTACAACCACGAGGTTGTAATAAAACTTAATAAAAGCTAGAAGCAGCAATTCAATGGTGACAAATTATCTTATATGTGTGAGGTTAGCTCAATCACTGAATAAATATGTGAATCAGATTCACCTCACTATTCACACAAACGCCAAAAACTGATTGATTATATGAATCTTGATCGATTTTAGTAGCTCATTCACTTAGTCCTTAATTCTCTCAAATTCCGACACACTTTTCCCTCTCTCTCTTGAAAGATAAGGGATGATGTTTTCACGTGATGTCCATAACCTGCTGGCTTTGCTGGTAACTTATTATTCGAAGTATGGCCTCTCTGTTCCACCCAAATTCTTTCCTCTCCAAGTGGGTATTCTCATATATTTGTTTAAAATAAAATAATGTTATATAAGATGTGACCTACTTTTGAATATACTATATTTTAAACAGACGAATCTTTTATATTTCCATAATATTGTTGCAAGAATTGACATAAAAAGTCTAGTGAGTACTGTTACTATTATATTTCCACCCGCTCAAGAATTATTATATATTATCCGTACTTTGCTGCTCGTGGGTTTGTTCATTAAATTCAACATCTGTAATATTATATAGACCTGGACGACAAATCAAGATTGAGGCTTATGCTAATTTTGGAGTGCATCAACTGACACCATATAACTATGTTTGGAAAGGAAACAATCGGGAAACTCACTTCTTTCTAGTAAATAAATCTCTCTCACTTCCTATTTATAGAGACTTGTAATCGTACTGTGGTAGTTGTGTATAGTTGTCTGTATGAGCTTTGGGAAGTGTGTGTTTAATGGTATCGATAAATCTTTTAAAGGATTAAATTCTCTAGAGTTGGTGAAGTGGAAGTTGAGGTCCATTTTTTTGCCCTTGGGAAATTCAGAGGAGGCGCTGATCGATACCTTGGGAAGAACTTCTGCTGAGCTTATGTTGGCTTAGGACAAGTTTGCTATTCATTTATTTGCTTCACACTTGGACCAAATATACCAAGAATTTAGCTGAATCTCTGAAATCTTGTGAAAGGTGATTTCATTTTATCTTGTTATTGATCTTCAACTTTCACTTGCTTCTCTCTGCTAATTCAATCTTAGTTTTGTAATAGCTTCTTTGAGGCTATATTGTAGTTTTGCCTTAGAGATACGATGACTTGCATCTTTATCTACTTGATTGCTGTAGGGTGGTAAACAACTTGAATTATCAATAGGCTGTGGTTAGTTTGTTAATCAGCAGTATTAGCTTACCGTGCTATGCGTATTTGTCTGCATCTCTTAACTTCTTAGTCATAGTTGAATTATCCTACTTACTCGGCTCTCCGTTCTTAGAAAGTGTTAAACGCATGGCACTTCGCCCCCTCCTTTTTTTGTATTTGCAAAGTATGTTGAAGCGGGGTGAGAATGGGGAGGAGGTGGGTTCTATTCTTCAGTTGGTGGAAAATGTTATGCTGCAAATAGTGATTTGATATTTCATATTGATAAAAGGTAGAGCCTTTACAATGAATCATCCATGTGTTTGTTCTACTATATTTGCTGATATAAAAAAAAGGTTGAAAACTTAGCTATAAGGATTTTGACAGTGCCAGATGCTTACAATCCCTGTTATAGCTTTGTAGCTTCAACATATAATGCTAATCATCTGTAGTGCTTATTTTGTACTCTGTTTAGATTTGAGTCAAAATGTCATCTTCAAGACCTAGCCAATCTTCCACCACTTCATCAAGATCAAAGCACAGTGCTAGGATCATTGCACAGACCTCTATAGATGCAAAGTTGCATGCGGACTTTGAGGAGTCAGGTGATTCCTTTGACTATTCGAGCTCAGTGAGAGTTACAAGTGTTGCTGGGGGTGAGCAAAGGCCGAAGTCAGACAAAGTGACCACTGCTTACCTTCATCAGATCCAAAAGGGCAAGTTTATCCAGCCATTTGGTTGTCTGTTAGCCCTGGACGAGAAAACATTAAAGGTCATAGCATTCAGTGATAATGCCCCTGAAATGCTGACCATGGTTAGCCATGCTGTTCCAAGTGTTGGTGAGCATCCAGTTCTTGGCATTGGGACTGATATCAGAACGATCTTCACTGGTCCTAGTGGCGCAGCATTGCAAAAGGCCTTGGGGTTTGGGGAGGTTTCTCTGTTAAATCCTGTCCTTGTTCACTGCAAAACATCTGGGAAGCCATTTTATGCAATTGTTCATAGGGTTACAGGCAGTTTAATCATTGATTTTGAGCCTGTGAAGCCCTATGAAGTTCCAATGACTGCTGCAGGGGCACTGCAGTCATATAAACTTGCAGCCAAAGCCATTACTCGCTTGCAGTCCTTGCCCAGTGGCAGTATGGAAAGATTATGTGACACAATGGTTCAGGAGGTTTTTGAACTCACAGGTTATGACAGGGTGATGGCATATAAGTTTCACGATGATGATCATGGAGAGGTGGTGTCTGAGATCACAAAGCCTGGCCTGGAGCCTTACCTTGGTTTACATTATCCTGCTACGGATATTCCACAAGCTGCACGCTTTTTGTTTATGAAGAATAAGGTCCGAATGATTTGTGATTGTCGAGCAAAGCATGTAAAGGTAATCCAAGATGAGAAGCTTCCATTTGAGTTAACATTGTGTGGCTCTACTCTTAGGGCCCCTCACTACTGCCATTTACAGTATATGGAGAACATGGATTCAATTGCATCACTTGTAATGGCAGTTGTGGTCAATGAAGGGGATGAAGAAGGAGAAAGCTCTGATTCTTCACAATCTCAAAAAAGAAAAAGGCTATGGGGCCTGGTTGTTTGCCACAACACGACTCCAAGGTTCGTCCCCTTCCCACTGAGGTATGCATGTGAGTTTCTTGCTCAAGTCTTTGCCATACACGTTAACAAGGAACTAGAATTGGAAAATCAGTTCCTTGAGAAAAATATTTTGCGTACTCAGACCCTCTTATGTGATATGCTGATGCGAGATGCTCCCCTAGGCATCGTGTCACAGAGCCCAAACATTATGGATCTTGTCAAATGTGATGGTGCTGCTTTGCTCTATAAGAATAAGATACATCGGCTAGGAATAAATCCAAGCGACTTTCAGATACACGATATAGTATCATGGCTTTGCGAGTATCATACAGATTCCACAGGCTTGAGTACTGATAGCTTGTATGATGCTGGTTTTCCTGGGGCTCTTGCTCTTGGTGATGCAGTCTGTGGTATGGCGGCTGTGAGAATATCTGATAAGGACTGGCTGTTCTGGTTCAGATCACACACTGCTGCTGAAGTTAGATGGGGTGGTGCAAAGCATGAGCCTGGTGAGAAGGATGATGGCAGGAAAATGCATCCTAGGTCTTCATTCAAAGCATTCCTGGAAGTTGTCAAGACAAGGAGTATACCCTGGAAGGACTATGAGATGGATGCAATCCACTCTTTGCAGCTTATACTAAGAAATGCTTTCAAGGATGCTGATGGTGTGGATTCAAATACCAATTCTATCCATACGAAGCTTAATGATCTAAAGATTGACGGAATGCAGGAACTAGAAGCAGTGACAGCTGAAATGGTCCGCTTAATTGAAACAGCTTCAGTTCCTATATTCGCAGTTGATATGGATGGGCAGGTTAATGGATGGAACACAAAAGTTGCTGAATTAACTGGTCTTCCTGTTGATGAAGCAATTGGGAAACATCTGCTCACTCTTGTGGAGGATTCATCAGTTGATACCGTGAGTAAGATGTTGGAATTAGCATTGCAGGGTATGTATCTTTATGAACCTCCCCCTCTGTGTTATGTTGATGTTATGGCTCTTTTCGTGAAGATTGATTTAGTACACTATTTAAATATTTTGAATATTATTAATGATTTTTTTCTATTCATTTAGTTAAATGAATTATGTACTGATAAAGATTAATGTTATATACTATTTAAGTATTTTGATTATTATTAGTTCACATGATTTTTGTCTATCCATTCAGTTACATAAATTTGTACTGAAGAATTAATTGAATACATCACCCCTTTGACCAGGGAAAGAGGAAAGAAATGTAGAGTTTGAAATAAAAACACATGGGCCATCAAGGGATTCTAGTCCAATCAGCTTAATCGTGAATGCATGTGCAAGCAAAGATGTTCGAGATAGTGTTGTGGGTGTGTGTTTTATTGCTCAGGATATAACTGGACAGAAAAGTATCATGGACAAGTTCACCCGAATTGAAGGTGACTATAGAGCGATTATCCAAAATCCTCACCCATTGATCCCACCAATATTTGGCACTGATCAATTTGGCTGGTGTTCTGAGTGGAACTCTGCGATGACAAAGTTGACTGGATGGCGTCGTGATGATGTTATAGATAAAATGCTCTTAGGGGAGGTTTTTGGGACACAGTCAGCTTGCTGTCGTCTCAAGAATCAAGAAGCTTTTGTAAATTTTGGAGTTATACTAAACAATGCTATTGCTGGTCAAGAATCTGAGAAGATTCCTTTTGGTTTCTTTGCACGTTACGGGAAATATGTGGAGTGCTTACTCTGTGTGAGCAAAAGGTTAGATAAAGAGGGTGCAGTCACAGGACTTTTTTGTTTCCTGCAGCTTGCAAGCCATGAGTTGCAACAAGCTCTTCATGTTCAGCGATTGTCAGAACAAACTGCGTTGAAAAGGTTGAAAGTATTAGCTTACATAAGGAGGCAAATTAGGAATCCTCTTTCTGGGATTATATTCTCTAGGAAGATGCTAGAGGGTACTAGCTTGGGCGAAGAGCAGAAAAATATACTGCATACGAGTGCTCAGTGTCAGCGTCAGCTCAATAAAATTCTCGATGATACAGATCTTGATAGCATCATAGATGGGTATGCTACACTCATTCTATTATTCCATATGCATTTTAGTTTCAATACCCCAAGGTGCTTCCCGTTCTTCCTTTTTTAGTTAAAACTTTATTAAGGTATGATGATTTTGTAACTACAGGTAAATGCTTGGATTTGATCTTAGGGAAGAATGGATACCTATTGCAGTAGAAGTGTTGTTCATGGAATATATTTGTGTGCATCGTTGATATGATTTAATGTTTTCTTTGTTGAAATATGGCTTTCGTGTCCATTATTTATTGTTTTTAGTTTTATGTGGATCACTTAAATGATTTTCTACACTCTAATATTTTTATTCTTCTGATATCTTACTAGTTATTTGGATCTGGAGATGCTCGAGTTTAAGCTGCATGAAGTATTGGTTGCATCTATTAGTCAAGTCAAGATGAAGAGCAATGGAAAGAATATAATGATCACCAATGACATGGTTGAAGATCTTCTTAATGAAACTTTATATGGAGATAGTCCGAGGCTTCAACAAGTCCTAGCTAACTTCTTATTAGTATCTGTGAACTCTACACCAAGTGGTGGCCAGCTTAGTATTTCAGGCATGTTAAGTAAAGATCGCATAGGAGAATCTGTTCAGCTTGCTCTCTTGGAATTCAGGTAAATCCACATGACAGAAAACTTATAAGTGTATTTTAACTTGACCAGATATCTACACAATCCATTGACTTCTAAGCATTTCAAAAATCAATTTAGGCTTAAAAAGTAACCAGTATTTCTCTCAATCCTTTGATTGGTAGGTAATTTCTGTCCTCAATTTTTGTTTGATAGCGTGCTTATTCTCTATCAAATTAGGAAACATAAAAGGTTTACTTGGAACTCAAATCCTCAATGTTTGAAGTCTTTATATTTCCGTAGCATTTGATCCTTGACAGTTAAAGTTGCTACTTCTTTTTGTCTTCTCTCCATATATTTTGCAAACACTAATTGCCAAATTGCTGGTTTTATTAAAAAATAAATTCTAATTCAATGTTTTTCACAATTTTTAATGAAATTGTTCTATCGGCCTAAACATCCTTGACTTTATATTTTGTCAGAGAGTTGAGTATCTGAGTAGGGAGTATCTGAGTAGCACTTCTCAAATTCAAAGATAAGTGGAAAATGCTCTCCAACTGTTTCAAGCTTATTCCTAATTCATTCTTTGGAAAAAAACAAAAGTCAACCTTCAGCGCAATTGAGTGGATACTTTTGTTCCTGTTGAGGTTTTAGCTTTGAGTTTTCCAACTACTTAAAACATAAAATAATCCCAGATAGTAATTAGACTCTAGGGATTGATGTCCAGCCTCCAAAAAGTAGTTTAAATTAAGAAAAACTAATGAAAATCATGATTCTCTTAGAAAGCTTCAGTTGGCATATGTGGAAATGCTCTCATCTTCTATCTATTCAAATAGTTGGCATATGTGGAAATGCTCTTGTCTTCTATCTATTCAAATAGCGAGTGTGTTTTTTTTCTTCATCAGCCAAGACGTGTCCATGTGTAGATGGCCTTTTAAGACTAAACAGATGAATTTAAATAATGGCAAGAATAAGCACCGTCTGTTACTTGTGCTTGGCTGACTGGGACAATGACACACACTTTTGCAGGATAAGACACACGGGGGGTGGAGTGCCAGAAGAATTGCTTAGTCAAATGTTTGGTAGTGAAGCCGATGCATCTGAAGAAGGGATCAGCTTACTTATCAGCAGAAAACTGGTCAAGCTGATGAATGGGGAAGTTCAGTACCTAAGAGAGGCTGGGCGATCAACTTTCATTATATCCGTTGAACTCGCAGTGGCTACCAAGTCAAGCTGATGATTTCAGGGTCCTCTTGAAGGTTATAAACTAATTCTGCAGTTCTGTGAAGTGGAGAAGGATTTCTACTATGATTTCCTTTGTTGTGCGCGATCTTGTCATTTCCCCTCGTCTTTGCCACATAGTTTCATTTGGTTTTTAACAAGTTGCTTGAACAATTGCATCTTCAGCATTTTAACATTTCTGTTTTATTAGAATCCTGATCTACCATGCCAAAATGCTGAAACTTGTGTTACTTTTAGAACCAAGATTTCAAATTCCTAAGATATTATCTTTCCTTTTCAATATTTAATAGAGATGGCAAATGGGTCGTTTGGCTTGATCCAGGATGAGTTGAATAAAAAGATGGATCACTGTCCAACCCTGTAAAAAGTCTACTTGAGATAAGACGTCTACTTGAGATAAGATGGTTGGTGATAATGAGCGAAAAGATGGGTCATAGAAAGCCCATCCAACTTCACCTAACCTTTGTTCTTTCTCAGAATTACGTGATATAATGACTTAAAATAACTAATTATCCGTTTTAATGCTACTTTAAAATTATTATGTAATATCAAAATAGTTTACGGGGGCATTCCAGTCCCTTCATATTATATTTTGGTAAACCTTAGTCCTTACTCCTATTATCATCAGTTTCATCTCTGCCTCCATTCCCACACCGCTCATGTTATCCTTTGGTCCATCCATTTTGAGAGCAAACTCCTCTCTTCGAAGTTCCAGTTTGGCACTAAATAAACTATACTGTCCACTTTGTTCAATAATGTACTTGTAGACCATGTAGGTTTTACTACATTGTAGACGGAGAGATCTCTGCAAGATGATTCCGATTCATATTTTTCAAATCCTTAGGCCGGTTAGTGATTTTTGGAGCCTCAAATCCTAGGTCATACAAATAAAAGGGATACATATCTCATTGAAGAGATATCATGAATATTAGATAATATCTAGGGTATTCATAACGAAATTAAGACATCAAATATTGTCTTTCTCAAAATCGAAGTAATTAAATGGAGGTCTAGTTGGGATGTGATCAAACCTGATATTATTGCAACTGTCAATGAGTTCTTCAACATAGGGGAGTTGCCTCCTATGATCAATACTATTACCATCACCTTAATATCAGAAGTACCTGCTACACAGTTGTCTACAAGGCAATTTCTAAAATCCTCACTAAAGGTAAGCAACTTCTATTAGCATCGGACCTTGAATCGAATTTGTTGTGTCATGTGCAATGTCCATCAATGATGGTTCATTAATGTCCATGGATTTAAACTCCTTGCTCCTTCTCTTTAACTACAAAAAAGATTGAGAAGGGTGAAAAAGCCCCCAAAGAATGGAAAACAGAGTTCAATTCGTATACGAGCATGGCTAGCTCATATCCCTCAAGGCCATTCACACAGCGTCACGCTAAGGATCTCCAAGGACCACAAGCTATGTTTATGAAGAAGGGAGCTTTGGGGGAACTTGAAGGAAGCTCAAAGAAGATATACAACATGTGGAAGGTCCAACAAGACGAGGAGAGGAAAGGATGCTCACTGCCAAGTGCGTGATCAACCTTACCTCACTGATTGCAATCGACACACTGCCAAATGATCCTTCTATCACCGACCAGCCCAACGTCACTGCTCTTCTTGGCGCAGCCTGTTGACACGATGACTTGCCGATTGGAACATCCAGTTCGCCAAATTGCATTTTCGGTCACTTTTGGCTCATTTCTTAAATAAGCCACTTTTGACCTATGCATGTAAAGGCAATGATTTAAATACTTGCCTTAGTCATTTCATTCCTTAGCTACATTGAATTGAGAATTGTCTTGAAAGGCTTGTAGTTGATAGTTGATAGCTTGGCTTAGTATTTGGGTGGATTCCGAATAATAGGTCATCAAATTCATTAGAAGGATTCCTAATAGTATTATTGGTTGTATTCCTAATAGTTTAGGTTGAGTGATTAGGGATGAATTCTCTTAATTGCTTGTTAACTTTTTTTGCTTGATCAATCATAGAGTCATCTATTTGTGAATTCAATTGGGTTTATTCCTTGTTTGATTGAGTTAGTTTATCAATTTTGATCGTGTTCAATTGGGAAGTAAGGGTATAACGTTCCTTGTTTCCCAAAAACCTGATTAATCTTTGATAATTTCACATATATTTTCTTATTTGAATTTTGCATTGATTTGAATTATAATCGTTCGATTAGATTTGTATTATTTGGTATCAAAGCTTAGGTTAGAGATTTGTATCCATGAATCTCGATCCTAGGTTCATAAATCTGAAAATTATGTAAAACAATAGAGGTAAAAAAATCTAAAACCCCAAAAATTTTGTTTGATTTTGTGTTTTTTTGAGTTCTAGCCTAGATTTGAATTTTCTAGTGTTTATTGAGTCTAGATTTGAAATTTCATGTCACGACCCAAGTCTAGGACCTAGGAATGACATAAGGAATGTGTCACAACCCAAGTCTAGGGTCTATACATGACACGACGAATGGGAACCCGAAGGGACCCCAAACAAGCCTCTTAGCACATCATACGCACATTCTTGGTCACGGAAGCAAATTAAATAACAACAAGAGATAATAAAAAGGGAGATCGGGACTAACAGAAGTCTTTGATAGTATAAAACACAGAAGAGTCAAAGCTCAAAGTATAGTTACATCATTTGTTCCAACAACACCTCTATACATAGATTGGAGCGGGGGCCAAGACACTTTCCGGGCTCACCCTCATAGTATCAAGAGTTCAACATAAAGAGAAAACAAGTGACAAGAGTAAGATAGTTAATGTCCCCAAACTTGAGGGCTCACCAAAGCTTATCTCCCAAAACGCCAATACTAGCCATGTGTAGGATGATCAAGAAGTGCTCCGGTTCTTACATGGTAACATCATGTAGGCATAGAGTAGGTGTTTGTACGTTTGAATGTACTAAGTATGTAGGATGCAATGCAACAAGACATAGTCAATATAAACAAAATGCATAGAAATAGGCAATAGATGAGTAATTCAATATGACATGCATGATCAATGCTTGAAGTAACATAAATCATTCAACTTACACATAACATGATACATATGTGGGAAGAGACCTCAACTGATAAAGAATAAGACCAAACGAGCTACAACTTATAATCCCGATGATTATCCCTCATGGATAAAGAGGTGGTCTACTTGCCAAAACAGGAACATGAACCAATTTCGTAAGAAGTAACCTTCCTTATGGGAACATATGAACCAATTTCGAAAAGGATTTTATCAAGAAACTTCACCTTACGGGAACACGACCTAATTTCGGGAAGAACCTCAAGATAAAGTGTATTAAATGGATCCACTAGTAAAATAAGGGTAAAGTATACTCCTATTTGGCACATAGTTTGAGGAAAGAGAGAAAACCCTTCATCTATCGGTGCTAAGCCTAATCCACGGAATAATTGAAATAGTCATAACTTTAATAACTTATAATGAACATAGAAACATTACTTGAGCAGCTCTAAAATATCTTTGACCTCTAATGGTAAGCCTAACTTTAAAACATAAGAATAGATCATCATCAAATATTACCCTCACATTAACATCAAAGGCTCACAAGAGGTAAAATCTTTGAAAAAAGGCTTAATCCGGCATTTACAACATCATAAACATTTTCATGAATTCAATATATTTTTTGAAAGCCCAAAATCATCATAAAGTCACTTGACTCGTAAAACATCTAATAGATCATCAATAACTTTAAAATTCCTTGATAAGACATTTATCAAACACTTGGTGGGTATGTAATGCTAGTTCAAAATCATACAATTCAAGAGTGAAATAATATGAGAAAATTCAATGTAAATCAACCCACCAACACATAATAAAACCCTCATGTAAGATACCTTGAAATGCATCATCAAATCTCATAATAGACCATTGATTCATAGCTCAAAAATATACATAATCAATCAACATTTTATAAAATCCCAACATAGTTTATAGTCATAATCCATAATAAGTAATACTCATAAGTAATACAACTTGAAAACATGCATTTTTCATAAAAATGGAGATTGGGCTCCATGGGTGATAGGACCCAATGGATGAAACCCACATACCTTAGACTTGGGTTTTCCTGGTGTAGATTGAAGGAAACTCGAAGCTTGAAGAGAGTTATAGAGATGCGAAATTGAGCTTGATACACTCGAAATTTTTGGATGAAATATTTGACTAAGTGTTAGAGAGGGTTTCGATAGAGTTTTGAGTGATATAGAGTTGAAAAATGGCTAAGTTCAAGTGTTTTTACTCATAGGAGGGATGGGCCCAAGACCCCAAAGCCTTAGGCCAAAACAGAAAACTGGGAACAAAATAACACTGATCCGCGCCCCTGCCGTGTCGCTGCCAGGGCGCGGATCAACACTTGAAATCATTTTTTTTTGAAAAAATTATTTTTCGCTACATTTACTCTAATATCGGGATTATACCCATTTACCACTCAATTTTGTCCCCCGATCATGAATATGAAGTTGGATTTTCAATATCAAGCATGAAATTTGAGATATAAGGAAATTATGATTATGGGCATTTTCGAGGAACATTTTCGAGCGTTTTTGGGGCGTTTCAGAATGAAAATCATAAAGTCTACAAACAATTCTCATATCATCCATACACAGATCATCAGTTCGGAACTGTAATTCAAACATTAAAAGTGACACTAGGGTGTAGGAGTCTTTGGACTCAAGCAATAGAATAAGAGGGTAAGAGACTCATTTTCTGATACCATGCAAAGTAGAGATGACACCAACATGAGTGACATGTACCCCTCAAGACCATTCACAAGGAGTCAAGAAAAAGATCTCCAAGAACTATAAGTGATGTTCATGAACAAGAAAGCATTAAAGATGAGTGAGGGTCACCAAAGAAAGACTTACAATGTGTGGAAGGTCTATCAAGGTGAGAAGAAGGAAAGAAAGATACCATGTGTGCAAATGGCTACTACTTAAATTCAAGGATTTGAAAAGAAGGAAACCCAACAAGGCCCTTACTCATTAAGGGTAAATTGTAAAGAAAATGTCATTGTTTATTTACTTAGTATATCTTATTTTATCATTTGGAAGACTTAAACTATGTTGAATATTGAATTCTCAAATTGTAGTATCTTCTTAGTTGAGTAATTAGGGTGAACTCTTAGAATTGTTAGTTGACTTGTTTCCTTGGTTAATTGAAAGTTCCCCATTTGTGGTTCTTAGTTTCCTTCAATGTTTCCTTCTAGGGTTTGATTTGAGTTGTTGAAATCAATTGGGAGGTGAGGGTTTTAGTCCCTTGTTGCCCATAATTTCAATAAATTAAATTTAATCCACATATCCTTCTATCTTTGTTCCCTTTTCCCTTTCTTTCTTGTTTGATCTTTATCATTTGGTATCAATAGCTTAGGTTTAGATTTGTTTTTACAAATCTAGGTCTTGGAATTTTGATCTATTCAAAAATTCAAAAATCTCCAAAAAAACCCCAAATTTGTTTTACTTGATTTGTTGTTTTTGACACTAGATTCTTGTTTACTAGTGTTTGTTGAGCCTAAATCTTAGATTTCATTCAATTTGGAGTTGTGGAAGTGAAGTTGCCATTGAAGGGTTTTGAGCATTCAAACTTTTCAAATTTTGAAAGTAGGTTCTTTGATTGAGAAGAAATTGAAGGTTAATGATCATTGGGGTTTGTTCTCTACATTAAGGGGAAGCTAATCCTAAATTGTGAGCTAATTTCGAGTTGATTTGAAGGTGTTGGGATTTAATGTGTGTTCTTGGTGTTCTAGGTGTTCTTGAAGATATTCAAGTGGTTTTGAAGAAAAAGAGGACCAAAAGGTACATTTGACCCCCTTTTTTTTAAGTCAAAGTTAGTCAAGGTGTTGGTTGGCCCTTAGGGGAAATTTGAAAAAAAAATTAATTAAAAAAATAAAATTCAGATTTTTTTAAAAAAAATTAGAATTCCACATCATCGCCAACTCAGCGTCAAATCAGTGCCAAGTCAGCGCTAGCAGGTGAGTCAGCAGCACCAGCCTTTCCAGACGCTCCACGTGGTATGTGAGGCTCAACTTGTTAACTAATTTTAATCATCAAATCAAACCCCTTTCAAGTCATAAACACTTTAAGGCTTCAAAATTTTTTTCTAAGTGTCCAAACTCAATTCTTCTTCTTTTTTCACTCATTTTTCTTTCATTCCTCAACTATTTAACAGCTAATTAACATCTTTAATTACTTGTTAACTAGTTTCTAAATATTAAATCATCTCTTTGATTTTTCAAATTAGGTAACAACAAGTAATCTCTTCTACTTTTGTTACTTAGTTTTTTGAGTCTGATATTTCTTGTGCCTCTTTCTTCTAGTTTTTCTTCTTTTATTCATGTTTCTAAGCTTTGTTCGAGTCATCCTTCTTTCAAGAGTCATAAGAATCCACTCCACCACAAAGGATAGGTGACCTTGAATTGATTGAGTGGAGCTACTTCATTATCAATTTTGAGATGACTCTATAGAAGATACGTTGAGAGTTACATACGAGTGATGTGAGGCTTTTGCTACAAATCTTGTTTGTTCAGTTTTGTAGGTATCATGTCTAATACAAGTCCAATTGGGGAAGGTTCAGAAAACATCATAGAAACTCTTGCTTACATCTCCAAACAAATAGCGAAAATGAATGGAAGGATAAGAGGTATGGAGGAAAGGTTGGTAAGGATGGAGAATGAGAATCGAGGGAAAGCAATTCAACCCAAAAATGAGGAGATAAGGAGGGCATCGATGCATTCCACTACCATTACACTGGGACAAGCCCATAATCTATGTTTTCCTCCACAAAGCCGGACCCAAAGCTACCAAAACCCCACTTTCCAAATGAACAACAATCCAAACCATCCAAGACAAGCTACACCACACCCAAACCCACAACCCTATCACACTCCACAAGAGAATCTTCCTTTTGTGGCTAACTAAGTCCATTACCAAACTCCATTCCGAAACGCATCAACTGCATCTTCTAATACATGTCACCCATCACCTCCCCCAAATGCACCACAAATTCCCTACCAAGATTACCAATACCAAAATCCTCTCTATGATGAAATATATGGAGATCTCAACAATGATGAGTTTTGGGAGCATAGGGGTAAGGATACCTATGGAGTACAAAGTGAAGGATTCCGACCTCGAGACTTATGGTGGGATCATGGCATGAGAGGCCAAGATTATGGGTATAAAGGAGATAGAATGGGGAATAGAGAAGATAGGATGGGATATAGAGAAGATAGGATGGGAAATAGGGGAAATAGGTTTGGGGAGAGGAATAATCAAAATAGGGGCTTGAACACTATCAGAGTTACACTTCCAAGGTTCAAAAGGAAGTAGTGACCCCGATGAGTTCTTGGAGTGGAAAATTCATAGTGAGCGGATCTTTCTCACAAATAATATCTTGAAAACTTTGAAGGCGATGTATTCCCTCACACAATTTGAAGGGTGTGCATCCACTTGGTGGGAGTCTAAGAGAAGAGAAAGGGAGAGCCATAACATCTATGAGTAACCTACTAGGCAAGAGTTGATTGGACTTATGAAGTTGAGATACTTGACTCCAAACTACTACCAAGAGGTACTCAAGAAGGTATTTATGTTGAGGCAAGGTACCAAAAGTGTTGAAGAGCACTATAATGAGTTTAAGAACTCCGGAGTGAAGTCTAAAATGGAAGAGAACATGCAATGTATGGTGATTTGATTTATGGCCAACTTGAGGAATGATATCTTGAAACCATTGAAGCTTAAGCACTATGAAACTCTTGAAGCGGCTTTCCATGATGCCTCAAAGGTAGAAGCAAATTTGAATGAAGCAAAGTCATATAAGGCCAAAGGTTCTTCAATATCAACATGGGACAAAGGTCAAGATAATTGGAAGACAACATCTTCTAGGGAGCAATCATGGTGGTCAATCTACTCAAATAAACTTGATCACAAATCCAAGGCAACTAAGGAATCAGAAGGAGGTAAGTATGCTAAACCTAAATTTCCTCATCCCTACAATTCAATGCTTTAGATGTCAAGGGAGGGGACAAGTTGCTAGTGAGTGTCCTAATATGAGGGCAATTGTTGCTCTTTGGGATAGGTATAGATCAAAGATGATGAAGAGAATGATTAAAAAAATGAGAGTGAGGGAGATAGAGGTGAGGCAGATGGTTCAGAAAATGAAGAAGAAAGGTTGGATTAGAGGGTCAATTTTGCTTGTTTCATAGGGAAAGGAAAGTCTTTACTTGATAATGATGAACACTTGAAGGTGAATTCCAATCTTTCATGTGTTGTGAGAGGAATTATGGGAGCCCTTGCTAAAGGAGAGCTTGAACAAAGGGAGAATATATTTCATGCTAGGTGAAAAATTCAAGATAAAGTGTGTTCTTTAATCATAGATAGTGGAACTTGCACTAATGTAGTGAGTAGTTTTTTGGTGGAACGTATGGGAATTCCAACAACAAAACACCCCAACCCTTACAAGCTATAATGGCTCGATGAGAGTGGATAAATGAAGATCCTCAAACAAGCAAGCATTCGATTTAGTGTGGGTAAGTACAATGATGAATTGACTTGTGATGTTGTACCCACATTGGCATGTCATATTTTATTGTGAAGACCATGTCAATTTGATAGGGATGTTGTACACAAAGGAAGAATCAACGAATACACTTTTCTTATTGAAGGTAGAAAGTATGTTCTTGCACCTCTCACTCCATACCAAGTGAGTGAGGATTATCGGGCTATGAAGGAATTTTGGGAGAAAATAAAGGTGGCGGAGGCAAAGGGGATGATGGAAGTTCCAAATTCCTTATCAACATATATCTTTTATTGCATGCTAACCAAAATACTAGCACTTTGGCTAGTATTGTTTCTTCTTTTTTGCAGGAATATGACAAGTAAGGCAAGGAAAATGTGGTAGTGAATGCCCTATCAAGAAGGTTTATGTTGGTGACTACCTTGACTTCTAGAATGATGCCCCAAGGTAAGTATACCTCTCTCCCTACTCATAGTAGCCTATAGATGGACATCTCTATGGATTTTGTGTTGGTCCTTCCTAGGATTAAGAGAGGACATGATAGCATATTTGTGGTAGTGGATACATTTTCTAACATATTTTCATCAATCTCAGATGGAGCCAAAGATTCACTATTTTTTGGCTTTGGGGTATGATGAAATAAAGCAAAATGGCTCTTTAAACTGTCTGTGCTTCTTTCAATTGTGAAGTAGCAGTTAGTCAATGCAACTTTCGATGCTCATCATGGGTCGTTTGAAAACAGTCGCGCTATGATTTTAAACATAGGGGTCAGGCTGCGTACATCCAACACCCTTACCCCGCAATGGGCGAGAGCCTTTGAGGCATTGGGGTAATGTTGTTGTTGTTGTTATTGGATACATTTTCTAACATGACGTATTTTATTCCATGCCATAAATATGATGATGCATCCCATGTAGCATCTTTATTTGTCATCAATGCTCTTAAATTGCATGGAGTCCCTCAAACCATTGTTAGTGATAGGGATTCCAAATTTCTTAGTCACTTTTGGAAGAATCTATAGGGTACACTTGGTACCATACTTATGTTCTCCACTTCTTGCCACCCTCAAACGGATGGACCAGTTGAAGTAGTCAATAGGACTCTTGGAAGTATGCTCGGGGCATGATTAGAGGAACCCCAACTACTTGGGAAGATAGTTTACCCTTTATCGAATTTACATACAATTGGTCTTTCCACTCCTCTATTAGAATATCACCATCGCTTAAAACCTTTGTTTCCACTAACCATGACTCCATTATCTAGTAATGTTGTTTTAAGCCTAGATGCCAAGCAAAGGGAAAAGGAGATGATGAGCATTCATGCAAAGGTTAAAGAGACCACTGAAATGAACAATTCTAAGTTGGCTATTTGAAAGAACTGGAGGAGAAAGGAAGTGATCTTCAACCCAAATGATTGGGTGTGGGTAGAGAGGTTTCCATATGTTCGAAAAGGAAAGATAAGCCCAAGAGGAGATGGATATTTCAAAGTACTCAAGAGAATCAATGACAATGCCTACACGATTGGCTTGCCAAGTGAGTATAATATTCATAATATTTTCAATGTTAGTGATTTATCTTTTTGTATTGTAGGTGAATCTTTGGATTCGAGGGTGAATCCTTTTCAAGAAGGGGAGGATGATAACATGCAAAGTAGAGATATCACCAACATGAGTGGCATATACCCCTCAAGACCATTCACAAGGAGTCGAGCGAAAGATCTCTAAGACCTACAAGTAATGTTCATGAACAAGAAAGCATTAGAAGAGCGTGAGGGTCACCAAAGAAAGGATTACAATGTGTGGAAGGTCTATCAAGGTGAGAAGAAGGAAGAAAAGAGGCCATGTGTGCAAATGGCTACTACTTGAATTCAAGGATTTGAAAAGAAGGCAACCAAACAAGGCCTTACCCATTAAGGGTAAAATTGTAAAGAAAATGTCTTCTTTTATTTACTTAGTATAAATAGTCTTATTTTATCATTTGGAAGGCTTAGACTATTTGAATATTGAATTCTCAAATTGTAGTATCTTCTTAGTTGAGTAATTAGTTAGTAATTAGGGTGAACTCTTAGAATTGTTAGTTGACTTGTTTGCTTGGTTAATTGAAGGTTGCCCATTTGTGGTTCTTAGTTTCCTTCAATGTTTTATTCTAGGGTTTGATTTGAGTTGTTGAAATCAATTGGGTGGTGAGGTTTTTAGTCCCTTGTTGCCCATAATTCAACATCTTGAATTTAATCCATAAAATCTTTGTTCCTGTTTCCTTTTCTTTCTTGTTTGATCTTTATCAATTTTACACAACTTCACAAAGGGACAAGGATTTGGGACTCAAGCTATGGGGATAGGGAACATGGGACTTACTATCACGCATTGAACAATAGCAAGTCTAAGGGGTGGGATTCATATGACTCACGCTATGGGAGTAGAGACTTAGGAATTTCATCATCTCATCATCACATCATAACATCATCAACATAAGACAGGACATAAGAATAATCTCCTTAAGAATCAACATACAAGCTCCTAAATGGAGTTTCATGACATCCAACAATGTCTCTAACTCATATGGGGCCCAAGACATGTCCAGGATCACCCTCAAAGTAAAGACATAAAAAAAATATACATAGCATAGATAGATAGAAGGTTGTCTTGTCCTTGGAACAAAGGACTCACCACAAGAAAACTTCCACAAGTCAAATCTAGCCAGGAAGAGGTGGATGAGGAAAGTCTCTGGTTCCTACATAGTTAGATCATGTAGGCAAAGAGTATGTGTTAGTACATTTGAATGAACTAAGTATTCGGGCATGCTACACATATGGACATGATAACGCGCATTTCAATGTTAGATGACAAGGGCACATATATATAGAAGAAAGTATATAGGAAAGAATGTCATAACAATATGCCTTAAACCCATGATACATGAATGCCATAATACATAAACATAGTGTGGATGAGAGCTGAACTAACATATAAGACCATGCAAGCTATTACATGAAATTCTAATATCTACTCTATACTAGAGAAAGGGTTATCTACTTGCTAAAGGTAGACACCACCCATTTCAAAGAAGTACCTGACCTTATGGAACACCACCCATTTCATCGGGGATTTTACACGTACATAGTCATCCACAAAGGGGCATAAACATGAACCTGTAGTGTAACATAGTTATAAGAAGGATACTGTAAGGCCTCACATATTGGAGGGTATAAAAGTTCCTAAGAAATGAGTTCTAGAAATTTTGTGAGTATCAGTGGTTCCCACGAAGGTTTCTACGAGCCATAATTCCTTTTCATGAAATGATTGTCGACTTGCTGAAATTTGAGATTTTTTCAGGTATTCAATGTACAGGATACTAGATAGCCCATAGACTGAATTATGAGCTGTAAATTAGCTTATAGGTTAGAGAAGGTTTCTAAGGGTCCAAAATGTTATTAGAGGATACCCCTCTTCTATGACCCGTAGACTGGACCATGATATGTAAACGGGGTCTCATGGTCCTGTCCGATAGGATTTTAAAAAGGGTAAATTCGGTACTTTCTATTATCCTAATGTTATACTACATCGTTTAAGCCTCTAAAAGACCCCTTATCAACCCTCTTCAACCTTTATTCACTCCATTCCAACTCATTCTCAAAAATATTCTAAGTCTGATCTCTCCTAAACTCTCTCAAGCTCCTTATGACATTCAAGCAAAGAGTGCCAACTAGGGTTCCAGAATTCCTCTACTTTCTAGCATGATTTTATATCTCTAACCAACCAAGGTATGTGGGTTTGATTGTGGAGATATTTTCTCGACAAGTCCAATCATTCTCCCTTTTCAACTATATGAGATTTATGGATGTTTATGGATGCTTTTGGTGAAGTCTTTTATATGATAATATTATTAAGAGATTTATGGCATTTTATGTATGTATATGATTATGCATTGGAAAGCCATGTGAAACTTATGAAGTTTATGAGCATTGATGATACCCTAGCTAAGTCGTGCTATGCCTTTCGGTGGGTTATTTTGAATAATGTTCAAGTAGTTCCATTTTACTCTTCTCAAGTCATTTACACATGAATTGCATCATTTTGAACTCATGTATATGTACCCACCATGATTTGATTACAAATGTATGCCAAGCTTCTATGTTGGTGAAAGCCTTATGGCAAGTTAAGCGAATTTTGAAATAATATGAGTTTGAAGGGTTGTTATGCATGCCATGAGATATGAGAATATTGTGAAAAATTATGAAAGTTATGAAGCTTTAGTTTGATCATATAAAGCTTTGGTTTTGATGAGCTACTCTATGAAAATAATATGATATTCTGATGCTTTGAATAGTATGGTTGTATCATTTGAATATTCCTTAGGATTGTGACCTAGCACCGAGAGGACCTTGGTAGATAACATTTTTCCATAACTATGTTGCCACAATAGATTGGTGAATTTGCTAATGGATCTATATAGGTCATGTTACATGATTGACCAAAAAGAGTGGTGTTCTCAAATGTCACATGTTGGTTAAATACCAAAATGGGTTGTGTTCCCATAAGGTTATCATAATGTTACCGAAAAAGTCGGTGTTCCCAAAAGGTATTTATGAAGAACTTTCCAAAATGGAGGAGTTTCCATAAGGTGAGTGTTTGGTTTACCCTGGCAAAGTAGACCACTCCTAGTCCGGGGTGGAGTGAATATCGGGATTCAAAGTAGTAGCAGAAATGCACCAAAAATGTGCTTTGGAAATGTCCATAATCGTAATTTTTATATATCTCAAAATTCGTCCATGATATCGAAAATTTGACTTCATATTCTTGATCAGGGGGCAAAAATGAGTGAAAAATGAGTATAATCTCGATTTTAGAAGACCTATAGTGAAATTCCATTCTCATATAAATTTTGAAAACAAAAGGCATTTGCGATTCCTTTGCAACGCGGATCCATCACGAACTTCCTTAATTCTCTTGTTTCGACCTAAGGCATTGGGGTCTTGGCCATGCATATTTATTCATAAAAACACCTATATTTAGCTATTTTTTCAACTCTATATCACTCAAGACCTTCTCAAAGCCATCTCTAACACTTAACCTAATATTTCCTCCAAATTCTAGTGTCCTAAGCTTAATTTAGAATCACAAGAACTTCATTCAGGCTTCAAGTTCTCTCCAAAGCTACATGAAGGAAATCCCCAAATTTGAGGCATGTGGGTTTCAACCATTGGGTCCTTTCTTCCATGGTGCCCAACCTCCCTTTTTATGAAATTTGCATGATTTCAAGTTGTATTACTTATGGGTATTACTTATTATAAATAATGATTACTAATTATGTTGGGATTTTATGAAATGTTGATTGGAAACACGTGTCTACCTATTTCAAGCTTATACTATGAGATGGTTTGTCTATTGTGACTATGCGTATTTTGGGCTATGAAACTATGATCTATTATGAGATTTGGTGATGTATTTCAAGGTATCTTACGTGAGGGTTTTACTAAATATTGGTCAGTTGATTTACATTAAGTTTTCTCACATTACTTCACTCTTGAATTGCATGATTTTGAACTAGCATTGCACACCCGCAAGTATTTGATAAAATGTCTTGACAAGGATTCTTGAGTTATCGATTATCTATTGCATGGATTATGAATCAAGTGACTATATGATGATTAAAGGATTGCATGCATGTATTGAATTCATGAAAGTATCTATAGTGTTGCAAGTTGACCACACCTTATTGGAGGGTGACATGCCCAATCACCTTGTTGAGGGGGTGACATTCCTTGACCACGTCATCGGGGGGTGACATGCCCGTACTACCACATCAAGGGGTATGTACCTTGACCACCTCATCAGGGGGTGACATACTTGTACTACCAAGTTAAGGAGTAGGTACTTTAATCATCTTCCAAGGGGGTGATATGCCTTAGATTTTGAGTAATAGTTGCTTGGACTATGATTATGGTCTTCTCCCATACATGTATTATGTTCTATACAAGATATATGATTTACAAGCATATTTTACTTCAAGCATTGACCATGCATGCCATATTGATATTATACCGATCCATTGCTTATGATTATGCATTTTGACTATATTAGCTTGTGTCTTGTTGCATTGCATCGTACATACTTAGTACATTCAAATATACTAACGCATACTCTATTCCTACATAATGTTATAATGTAGGAATCGGAGCTCTTCACGATCATCCTCCACGTGGCTAGTTTTGGCATCTTAAAGATAAGCTTTGGTGAGTCCTTAAGTACGGGGACACTAGCTATGCTACTCTTTCTTTTGTATCTCTTTATGTTGAACATTTGATACTATAAGGTGAGCCCAAAAAAGTGTCTTGGCCCCCGCCTAATCTATGCTAGAGGTGTTGTTGGAACAATTAATGTAATTATGCTATGATCTGGACTCTTGAATGTTTTATGGTTGTCCAAGACTACCCTTAGTCTCATTTCCCTTCTTTATGTATCTTGTTGATGTTTTTCTTCCGTGACAAAGGATGTGTGATTGATATGGTAAGAGTCTTGTTTGGGGTATCCTTTGGGTTTTTCATTCGTCGTGTCAGGCCTCGGCCTTAAGCTTGGGTTGACAGTAGCTCGCTTGGTCTTATATGTTGGTTATGGTCCCTTCCCATCTATGTGTGATATGTATATGATTTGGTGATTCCTCATGCATGTTTGACTAAGGCATTGAGTATTCATGACATATTGATCTTATACCTATTGATTATGACTATGCATATTTCTTAATTATTGCTTATGTTCTTTGTTGCATTGCACTCTGCATGCTTAGTAAATTTCAAGAACTAATGCATACTTTTACCTACATAATAAAATCATATAGGAACCAGAGCTCCTATCTATCCTCCTCCTCCATGTGGCTAGATGATTTGGTTGAAGATTACTTTTGGTGAGTCTTCCACTTTGGGGACAATAATCATTTACTTTCTTGCCTTATTTAGACTTGTATATTTTTGGATACTCTCTATTGAGGGTAAGCCTAGGAGATGTCGTGGCCCTTGTTTCACTCGTATTAGAGGTGTTGTTAGATACTTGAATATGTATATATTGAGCCTGGCTCTTATTATGCTAGTATTATGAAAGACTCCCTTAGTTCCTTATTCCCTCTTATATGTTGAATGCTTGTGGTATGGATGAGATGGAAGTCCTAAGCCCTTAATTGCCCTCATAGTGTGAGTCATACTTACCGCCCCTTAGACTTTATTTGCTATATGGTCTATGTTAATCCTCTTCCCTGTAACATCCAATAGTATGAGCCCAATGCCACGTTTCCCCTAGAAATTATGTGTTATTTTCTTTACTTTTTGCTTTTGCAACCAAGGATATGCTATGCATGCTTAAGAGGCTTGTTTGGGGTTCTTTCGAGTTCTCCATTCATTGTGTCACGTCTAGGCCCTAGGCTTGGATTGTGACAGAGACTTTACATAATGACCCCTTGGGTCGATCCCCCACCTCTAATGTTATTTGATGCTAAGTCATCATCCCACGAGAATATATATACATATACACACTTGAAATATGAGCATAACTCTTTTCAAATCATAATCATACGTAAGAGCCAAATCACATTTCATTATCATACATACTTGGGCTAAAAGCCAAATCATACTTAAATCCAAGAATACATATATTGGAGTAGCTCATTCACACTTGAACATGATGGTGAATACACAACCATAATTGCTTAAAGCCATATCATAGATTATGTAATCACATGTCATGTAATAACCATACTTGTCTTGAAATCTCAATCATAGTCATAATTGAGTAATAACCCACATAATAAATCTCATAAAATACTTTGTTCATGCATGCTTATGCCATGAGAAATTAAGGAATAGCATGGGTACTTAGAATTCATACTCAAAACATGTTAATAAGATGAAATCATACGAAATCAATGAAGAAATCAATAATTAAAACATACATGAAATACCCATGCATAAATTCATTATAAAAAGGGACATGCATATTTAGTTCTCATAAAATCCATGTAAATTGACATAATAAAACTCAAATTAATCTAAAATCATCAATTGAAATCAACCCATAACTTATTCATCAAATTGCAGCTAAATTACAAGACCCACTTGCTAATCATACTTAAAAATCATGAAATTGAAGAAATAGAATTTGGAGCTTCATGATTGGAAAGAAATCATGAATGAAACCACACATATTTTGAAGAAATTTAGAAGATTAAGCTGAATTAGTCTAGAGCTTGAAGCACCCTCGAATCTTTTGGCTTGAATCTTCAAATCTTGACTTGAATAGAGTTCCATGAATTTAGAGTTTGAGTATTGGAAATTTTAAATTGAAGTATACTGAATGAATAAGTGTTCACTTAGGGGTGTTAAGATACGCATAAAAGTCATGAAAAAAGTTGGGAGTAAACCAAATTACCTTAGGGACCTTAATGAAACTAAATAAAAAAATAAGCCGAACCCCATGCACGATGGGCTTCACCTATCGTAAAGGACCTCCAGGATACGAGATAATGGTTTCTTAGAAGAAAATCGGCCAAGGGCCCCTCCATGGTCACTACCACAGTATGTGGTGCTCTTCATGAACTGTGATGGTGCCCGCGGTTGCACCCTTAAGGAAAACAGTGGCGACCAAGCAAGGGCCTCCTCTCATGAGCCCTTTCACGGCCAGTGGTGAGGTCCACGATCCATGAAAGGCTCCATGGAGGGCCACTTGGTCTTGCACATCTATAGAAGCCACGACAAGCTATGAAATTTTAAGACCCCACCTGTGAGAAGTATGAAAATGTAAGAAAATAAATTTTGAAAAATTTATATTTGTCAGCTATTACAAAAGGTATTAAGGGCATTGCACGACCTATAAGTTGGTTCGTGGAACCTGTGGTAGACTTGGTGAAATTTGATATTTTTAGGGACTCAACCTATGACTTATCAGACGGCCCGTAAAAAGACTTATGAGCTGTAAGTCGTGTCATGGATTGGGGGATCAAAGAATAGTTTCTGAAAGTTCAAAAGTGACATCAGTTGAAACCATTTCTATGGCTTGTAGACTAGACCATGGCCCATAAACGGGGTCTCATGGTCTTTTTCGGCCAAATTTTAAAAGGGGCCAATTATACATTTCTTATTTATTAAAGCCTAAGCTACGTCATTTTACCCCTTAAATGACCCCTTATTATCATATAAAACCCTAACCTATTCATACGCCCCCTCCTTCCAAAACATCTCTAAGTCCCAAACTCTCTCAAGGCTCTTCAAGGAACTCAAGCAAGAAAGCAAGCTAGGGTTTTGTATTCCTCACTCCAAAAATCAGACATTTGTCCATTAAATCGTCAAGGTATGTGGGTTTTGATTGAGGAGACCTTTCCTCCATAAGCTCAACTATTCCTCCTCTTGTTTATGATTTTCTGAGTTATGAAATTGCATGGTGATTTTATGAACCCTTTTTATGATGATAATGTGAAGTATTTTATGGAGACACATCTTTGTATATGATTAAGAATTGAAAATTCATATGAAATCTATTATTTTATATGAGGGTTTGATGATACCCTAACCAAGTTTTACTATGTTTTGGTGGGTTCTTTGAATAATGAATAAGTGATTCTGTTTTGTAAATCTCATGGACTTTACTCATGATTTGCAATATTTTAATGTTGTACATGAACCCACCATGATTTGGACAAAGATGTATACCAAGCTTCTATGATTGTGAAGGTCGATGGCAAGTTATGTGAAGCTATGAATGATATGAATTTTGAAAGGACTATTATGTATGTTATAAGACATGAAAATATTGTGAAAATTATGAAGCCCTATATTGATGTTAAACAGCTTTGGTGTTGATGAGCTACTCTATGAACTATGATGATATTATTATCAAATGATGTTTTGCATATTGTGGCTATTAGCATAATTTGAGTATTCCTTGGAATTGTGACCTAGCACCAAGCGGACCTTGGTAGATAGCCATTTTCCCGTAACTATGTTGCCACCATAGGATTATAGACTAGCTAATGGATCCATATAGCTTAAGTTGCATGATTAACCAAAATATGTGGTGTTCCCGTATGACACATGTGAATCTAATACCAATAGAGGTAGAGTTCCCATAAGGTTAATAAGACGTGTATATCAAAATGAGTAGTGTTCCTATAAGATGATTATGAAGCACTTTCTAAAAAGGGCGGAGTTCTTGTAAGGGACTTAACTTGCCCTTTTTACCAAAATGCATCACAACTTTCATAGGTGCAACCATCACATGCACCCAATCACCTACAAGGAACTCAAGATCCCTCTTCTGATTGTCTGAATAAGACTTTTGGTGACTTTGAGCCATTTTCAGCCTTTATATAATCAATTTCACCTTCTCCATGGCCTCCAACACCAATTCTAGGCCAATCAATGCCATTTCACCTATCTCAAAGCATCCCACTATGGATTTACTCCTTCCATACAAAGCTTCAAATAGTGCCATCCCGATGCTAGCATGATAAATGTTGTTGTAGGCGAACTCAATAAGTGGTTGATGATCATTTCAATTTCCTTTGAATTTTAACACAGAAGCCCTTAACATGTCCTTCAAAGTTTGAATTATCTTTTGGGCTTGTCCATTAATTTGAGGATGGAATGCGGTACTCAACTTCACCTTAGTACCAAGCCCTTTTTGAAATGATCTACAAAAGTGAGAAGTATATTGGGTACCATGATCTGATATAATTGACATAGGCGCACCATGTAATCTAATCAACTTATGGATATATAACTTTGTATAATACCTAGTGTTGAAAGAAGTCTTCATCAGTAAGAAGTGAGCCGATTTGGTTATTTTTATCAATAGTTACCCAAATAGAGTCAAATTGCTTTCAAGTACGAGGCAAACCAATAAAAAAGTCCATATTCACATATTTCCATTTCCAATTAGGAATCTCAATGTATTGGGCCAAACCACTAGACCTTTCGTGTTCTACCTTCACTTGTTAAAAATTTGGACACTTGGATACAAACTTAGCTTTGTCTTTCTACATACCATGGACAAACACACTTCCCTCAAATTTGATACATCTTGGTGGATATCGAATGCGTAGAATAATGAGAGTTATGAGGCTCACTAAGAATCACTTCCCTATGACCATCAACATCCGAAATATATAACTGATCGTGGTATCGAACCACACTATCTCCTCCTTAGGAGAAAACCTCTATCTTCTTTTTGCAACCCACTTCTTTAACTCAACCAATGATGGGTCCAAGTCTTCCTTATCCTTGACATTAACAACCATAGAAGACTCCGCCCCATTCTGAATATGAATGCTACCAGAATCAGCCAAGTGAGTACATTTACAAGTACCCCATATAGATAATGTCACAAAATATTCAAAGCAAACACCACAACTGCTAATTTAAGGTCGCGACTCAGATAATTTTGTTCATGCACCTTCAACTGTCTAGAGGCATATGCTATCACTTTTCCATGTCACATTAGCACATTACCCAAACTAATTTGAGAAGCATCAGAATATACCACGAACCCATCTAAGCCATTTGATAGAGTCAAAGCAGGAGGAAATGTAAGCTAATCTTTCAAAGTCTAGAAACTTTTCTCACACTCATCTGTCCGTATGACTTGGCCTTCTTTTGAGTCAACTTGGTCAATGGTGAAGCTATGTATGAAAAGCCTTCGAAAAAGCTCTAATAGTAACCAACCAAACCAAGAAAACTCTAAATATGTGAAGGAGTCAACGGTCTAGGCCAATTTTTTATAGCCTTAGTCTTCTTTGGATCCACCTTAATACCATCTTTGGATATCACATGACTAAGAAAGTCTACTTCATCCAATCAAAACTCATATTTATTGAACTTGGCAAATAACGTCTTCTCCCTCAAAGTCTGAAACCTCAAATGATCCATATACTCTTGTTCACCCTGAGAACAAATCAAAATATCATTAATAGAGAAAACCATAATGTATCAAGGAATGGCTTGAATAGCCAATTTCATGAGATCCATAAGCACCGCTGGAGCATTATACATCATGACAAACTTAAACTGCCCATATCTGGTCTTAAAAGTAGTCTTGGGAATATCACACTCCCATACTCTCAACTGTTGATAGTCGGAACAATCTTTGAGAATTGAGTAGCCCCTTTCAATTGGTCAAACAAATTGGCAATCCTTGGTAATGGATATTTATTTTTGATGTTTGCCCTATTCAATTCCTGATAATCAATGCACATCCAAAGTGATCCACCCTTCTTTCTCTCAAATAACATAGAAGAACCCCAAGGTGACATATTTGGTGATAAATCCATTCTCCAACAAATCCATCAATTGATCCTTCAACTCCTTTAATTCAGCTTTCCATACTATAAGGAAGAATGGAAATAGTTTGAGTATCTAAAAAAAGATCTATTCCAAAGTCTACTTCCTTTTTAGGAGGTATACTGGGGAAATCTTCAGAAAGACATCCCGAAACTCATTAACCATAGGAACTGACTCAAGAGTAGGAGATTTAGACTCAATATCCTGAACCCTAACTATATGATAGATAGACCCCTTAGAAATTATTTTATGTGCTTTGAGGTAAGAGATAAACTGACCTGTAAAAGCGGAGTCAGTACCCTCTCACTTAAGAATAGGCTTATTTGGAAACTAAAACTTGACCTTTAGAGTTCTACAATCTACAAAGGCATATGAATCAATCTACAAAGGCATATGAATCATACAACTAATCTATCTCGAGAATAATATCAAAGTCAAACATTTCAAGTTCTACAAGATCACATAGAAGGACACTATGTAAGACATAAATAGGACAACCCCGATAGACTCTTTGGGCAATAATAAACTCTTGCATAGGAGTACAAACTGAGAATGGCTCCCTCAGAATTTCAGGACTTAAAAAAAACTTAATACCAAGAGAGGTGTCACAAAAGATAAATTTTCACCTGGATCAAACAAAGCATATGCATCAAAATCAAAGACTATTAACATACTAGTCACAACATCGGGAATCTTGTCTACCTCTTGCCTAGAATGCAAGACATAAAAATTTGTTGTTCCGAGGAGCACCACCTTATACTACAATTTAACTCCAAAATCAAGTGTCCAAATCTCTTCCAAATCTAAGGATTTTCTTCAAGCTTCAAACCTGTATTTTTAATCTTCATCAAGAACTTCTCCAAAGATAAGTATGTGGATTTCAACCAGTGGATCCTTTCACCTATGGTGCCCAATCCTCTTTCTACTTAAATTGCATGATTTAAAGCTGATTTTACATATGAGTTTTGTATATTAAGAAATTTACTGCACAGTGTTTTGAGTTCATGAAAATATAGTTGTTTTAGCATATTTTGAGCTCTAAATCTTAGATCTAATATGAGATATGATGGGGAGTTTTGATGTGAATGTCTTTGGGGGTGTTGCAAGGTGTTGATTGATGGTTTTACAATAGTTTTTCTTGCATGATTTCATCCTCTAAATTTCATGGTCATATACCCCCATTACACACCCGCCAAGTGTTTTATAAAATGTCCAAATTATGATTCTTCAATTGTTGAAGGCCTAATGCTTGGATATGATATATATGACTTTATGATGACAAAAGAATGATGTATGTGTGATAATTTCATGATGAGGTTCTGTAGTATTGCATGTTGACCATAACCATGTTGAGGGGTTAGTACCTTGACCACTATGATAGATGGTGAGAAGTCCATTAACCATGTTGAGGGGTCAGTATCTTGACCACTATGATGGAGGGTGAGAAGTCCATTGACCATGTTGAGGGGTTAGTACCTTGACCACTATGATGGAGGGTGATGAAGTTTATTTACTATGTTGAGGGATTAGTACCTTGACCACTACGATGGAGGGTGAGAAGTCCATTAACCATGTTGAGGGGTTGGTACCTCGACTACTACTAAAAGGGTGTTAAGCCTTGGATTCCAAGCACTACTTTGTTTTGTCTATGATGATGGTCTCTCCTTACATATGTATTATGATCTATATGAGCATGATTTTTACTAGAAGCATCCATTCATGCATATCATATTGTTATATACTATCCATTGTCTACGTTTATGCATTTCAATTATGCTGCCTATCTCTTGTTGCATTGCATCCTACATACTTAGTACATTCAAACGTACTCAGACAAACTCTATGCCTACATGATGTTACCATGTAGGAATTGGAGCTCCATTTGGTTATCATCCTACTCCACGTGGGTAGTGGTATCCATTCAAGCTAGTTGGTGAGTCCTCCATTCTGGGGACATTGGCCTACATTCCTATGCTGTGTATTAAAGATTATCTTTCCTTTTGTATGCTTTGACTATGATGGTAAGCCCGATTGCTTGTCTTGGCCCCTGCTAAGTTCTATGTTAGAGGTGTTGTTGGACAAGATGTGTATTATTCTTGATCTTTGACTCACTTATGATATTCAAGCTATTTTAATATAAGTCCATTTCCCTTAGTCTCAATTTCCCCTCGTTATTGTTTCTTATGTTGTTTTATATTGCTTCGTGACCAAGGATGTGTAATAATATGCTATGAGTCTTGTTTGGGATTCCTTTGGGTTCCCCATCTGTCGACCACGTCTAGGCCCTAGCCTTAGGTCATGACAATGATGGTATCAGAGCACTAGATTGATAGATTCTTAGATTCCAACTCACCGCATCTATTAGAGTCTTATACATGATTGTGTTTTGTGCCACAATTATGAGTAGGACGCTATGAGAAGTCTTAGGAAATGTTTCCCTTCTTCATGTTCTAAGTTGTGCTATAAGAGTTGTAGTAAGCTTTTCCCCATTAATGATTGTTCCTTGCTATGCTTGTTCATGCCTAACACTCGAGGAAAAAGGGCCCAAACTCTCGAGGAGCAACCTACTAATGGTGAACTCTGGGATACTCTCACTATAATTGCCCAAGTAGTAGCCAACCAAGTCAACCAAATGGCCCAAGGCCCTCATGCTACTACCCTGGGATCTAGGGTAGGGGACTTCATGAGGATGAATCTTCCGGCATTTCATGGGTCAAAGGTGGATGAGGATCCACAAGAGTTCATTGATGAGGCCTATAAAATTTTAAATATCATGGGTGTTGGGCCGAATGAGAAAGTGGAGTTGGTGGCATAGCACCTCAAAGGGGTAGCCCAAATATGGTATGAGCATTGAAAGAGAGAGAAAGGAAATGGTTATGTGGTGCTTTGGGAGGAGTTCAAATTGGCTTTTCTTAATCGGTTCTTTCCTCTTGAGCTTAGGGAGGATAGGTTGGTAAAGTTCATGAACTTGAAGCAAGGTGATATGAGTGTGAGGGAGTATGCCCTCAAGTTCACCCAACTACCTAAATATGCTCCTGAATTGGTGTCCGATGCAAGGACTAGGATAAACAAATTTGTAATGGGTATCTCCGACTTGGTGAGTGAGGAATGCCGGTCTGCTATGTTGATTGGTGACATGGATTTGTCTCATTTGATGACTTATTCTGAAAAAATGTAGGAGGAAAAGTTGACGAAGAAGAAAGGTAAGGAGGCCAAGAGAGCCCACAGTGAGGGGAAGTTCCAAAAATGCTAAAGTTGTGCTGGTATGGTACCTTATGCTAGGTGCCCAAAGTGTGGTAAATGCCGTGATGGTCTGTTCTTGAAGAAAACCAATACCTGTTATGATTGTTGAGAGGAGGGTCATAAGATAATAGATTTCCCTCTTAGGCACAAAAGGGGTAGAGGTGGTGAGGTTGATCAAGGGGATGCTCCAAGGCGTAATCGGTTCTATGCTCTTCAACGAAGGCAAGAAGTGGATGAGGCATCCGATGTTGCTACCTACGTGTTGAAGTTTCCTTTGATTTAGATGTGTGTGCATTGTTGGGGCCGGAGTGCCATTGTTTCTTTCTTTATTCCCTTGGGTTGCTAGTGGATTTCTTGTGTGTCCCAATGGTGATGTGAACCTTTGGTGTTTATCTCTTGGTTTAGTATATGGTTGCTAGAAAGTCAAAAAGTGTTGATCCATGTTCATGTTGTGCTAGGTCTTGCCTTATGAAATGTTGGAGATGGTGTGGTGGTTTTGATGTTATACTTGGAATGGAATAGTTGCATGCATATTGTGTCTTCATGGATGGTGGGACCCATAGGGTTAGATTCCGACTGCCTAATGAACCCGTCTTTGAGTGGTAGGTTGTCAAGTGGTAGCAAAAAAGGTAGGTCAATTCTTGTCTTAAGGTTCGATTGATCTCTAAGGGTTTCCCCATGTTCTTATTGCATAGAGGTTTTGTCTTGCGATCTTGGTTGAACTTAGCTTGATGTGTTGGAGGTCTTGGGATGGTTTGGCTACTCGCATAGCATGTTTCCAATAAGTGTAGAACCTGTAAGTTTGTAATATGATGGTTGAGGATGGCTGATCTATTTGGTCAATTACAATGGGTTAGTCACTTCACTAAGGTTGATCTTCGATTTGAGCTTTGTCCTTAAGTGAGCATTATTAGTATTGGTGGAGTTGTTCGGTTGATTTATGCATTGGCTATGTTTATAGGTCTCTAGAATAGGGTCTTAAAACTCTACCTTGATATGTTTGTGGTATTCTCTTGTGATGAGGTATTGATTTGTTTAGAGCTTGTGAATTACTTGCGGGTAGGGTTGCGAGTCTTGGAGGATGAGAGGTTGTTTGCCAAATATGATAGGTGTGCATTGTGGATAACAAGAAGGTGGTTAGAACTCCTTAAGGATTATGATATGAGTGTGCATTATGTCCCCCGTTGAGGCTAGTAATGTTATTAATGCTCTAAGTAGGGTGCCTATGGGTAGCCTAGCATTGTGGTAATAGTGGTAAAGAGGTGACTAGTGTAGTCCATCGATCGGCTGGGTAAGGAGTTAGGTTGAAGGAAGTTGAGAATGGTAGTAGTGTTTTTGAGGGTTCCAAATCTTCTTGGGCTAAGAGGTCTAGTTTAATCAAGGCTTTGATTTTCACCTTATTAGAGTTGGAAGTTTTGGGTGAAAATATGATAGAGTGGAGGTTGTCTCCCAAGGGGGAGATGGTGGTTATGGTACCAAGTAGGTTACGTGTATTTAAGGTTGCCAATTGAGTTGAGGATTGTGAGTCCATATAGAGTGTAGAGGGAAGTTGGTAAGGTTGCGTAAGTTTGGGGATTGCCCATAGATAGAAGTTGGGTTAGTTCGGTTTTTCATGCTTCTAGATTGATGGGATGTGTTGGTGCCTCTATTGCTATAGCACTCCTTGAGATTGTGGGTGATGTGGAGGATAAGGTGACTTAGGAGAAGGTCCTGGTGGAGGTGTGGATGGGTGAACGGAGAAGTTGAATGATAATGATGGGGTGTTCGCCAAGGCCCTTTTTGGAGGAGTTTTCTATTTATATGTATCTCTCGGGAAGCGGGTGTGGGCATGGAGAAGCAATATTTGTATTTATTTCATTCTATTCAAGCTTTTGACAACACGTCAAGTCCTTTCTATGTGTCCAAGTCTTATGTTTCAGCCCCTATGTCATTCATATGCATTCATGTTTAAGTTAGCAAATGCATAGTTATTTTACACTTATGATGAAATTTTGAAAATGATGTTTAAAATGATTTGAATACATTTTAGCATGAATTTTAACTACATTATGATTTTCAACTAGTAAGATATGTAATGGATTTTATGATTGGAAGTTTCATGTTCTAATTCAAGCGTTTCAAGCCTTGTTCTTCCACATTCGAGGATCAATGTTCCCAAAGAGGAGATATTGTGAAACCCCATAGCTCCATGCTCTTGTATCCACGTTTCAAGCCTCATTTGGTGAGGATGGGGCTGTATTAGATTCATGGGAGACTCGTAGTACCTAAACGAGTTCAAGACTTCCCTAAGAGTTGAGTTTTAGGTGATGGTTCATGCAAAGGTCAACTTTAAACTAGCATAACTTTTAGAACCCTTAGAACTAGGTGGCCTTGTACATGTCAAATGGAAGCCCTTTGAGTTATCTTCCTAATGCACTTTGTTTCACCTTATTTAGAGTCCGTAGTCAAAAGTTATGGTCGTTTTACTGAAGAATGCCAGTGCAGAGTTGCACTACGAGCCCACTATTATGAGTCATAGGTCGGGGTACGACTCGTAGGTCAGGCTAGTAGCAATTTCCAGAGACTTCTAAATTGAGCCTACGGGTCATGTGAAGGGTCCTATGAGTCATAGTGCTACCTACGGGTCATAATAGGGCCCGTAACAGCCGTTAGAGAGCTTTTTAGGAAGGGTTATTTTGGTCCTTTCCCACCCTTTCTAAGCTCTAAATTGACGTTTTTATGCTCATTCAAGGTCCCAAAACCCTTAAGTTCTTCATTGTATTGATAAAATACTCTCTCAAACCCTTATTCTAATATTTCACTCCAAAATCAAGTGTCCAAATCTCTTCAGGATCTAAGAATTTCCTTCAAGCTTCAAAGCCTCCATTTTCAATCTTCATCAAGAACTTCTCCAAATCTAAGTTATGTGAGTTTCAACTATTGGGTCCTTTCATCCATGGTGCCCAATCCTCTTTTTACTTAAATTTTATGATTTAAAGCTGATTTTACACGTGAGTTTTTTATATTAAGAAATTTACTGCATAGTGATTTGAGTTTATGAAAGTATGGTTGTTTTAGCATATTTTGATCTCTAAATCTTAGATCTAATGTGAGATTTGATGAGGGATTTTGATGTGAATATCATGGGGGTGTTGCAAGGTGTTCATTGCTAGTTTTATAATGGGTTTTTTTTTTGCATGATTTCATCTGTAAATTGCATGGTCATATATCCCCATTATACACCCGCCAGGTGTTTGATAAAATGTCTAGATTTTGATTCTTCAACTGTTGAATGCCTAATGCTTGGCATATATGATATATATGACTTTATAATGAAGAAAGAACGATGTATGTGTGATAATTTCATGATAAGCTTCTATAGTATTGCATGTTGACCATAACCATGTTGAGGGGTTAGTACCTTGACCACTATGATGGAGGGTGAGAAGTCCATTAACTGTTTTGAAGGGTTAGTCCCTTGACCACTATGATGGAGGGTGAGAAGTCCATTAACCATATTGAGGCGTTAATACTTGAACACTATGATGGAGGGTGAGAAGTCCATTAACCATGTTGAGGGCTTAGTACCTTGACTACTGTGATGGAGGGTGATGAAGTCCATTAACAATGTTAAGTAGTTAGTACCTTAACCCACTATGATGGAGGGTGAGAATTCCATTAACCATGTTGAGGGTTTGGTACCTCGACCACTACTAAGGGGGTTGTCAAGCCTTGGATTCCAAGCAGTACTTTGCTTGGTCTATGATGTTGTCTCTCCTTACATATGTATTATGATCTATATGAGCATGATTTTTATTAGAAACATCCATTCATACATATCATATTGTTATATGCTATCCATTGTCTATGTTTATGCATTTTGATTATATTGCCTATCTCTTGTTGTATTGTGTCCTACATATTTAGTACATTCAAACGTACTAACGCAAACTCTATGCCTACATGATGTTATCATGTAGGAACCAGAGCTCCATTTGGTCATCATCCTCCTCAATGTGGGTAGTGGTATCCCTTCAAGCTAGTTGGTGAGTCCTCCATTCTGGGGACATTGATATACGTTCCTATGCTATGTATTAAAGTCTATCTTTCCTTTTGTATGCTTTGACTATGAAGGTACGCCCGGTTGCTTGTCTTTGCCCCCACTAAGTTCTATGTTAGAGGTGTTGTTGGACAAGATGTGTATTATGCTTGAGATTTGACTCACTTATGATATTCAAGCTATTTTAATATAAGTCCTTTTCCCTTAGTCCCAATTTCCCCTTGTTATTGTTTCTTATGTTGTTTTATATTGCTTCCGCGACAAAGGATGTGTAATTATATGCTATGAGGCTTGTTTGGGGTTCCTTCGGATTCCCCATCACTGGTCACATCTAGGCCCTAGGCTTGGGTTGTGACAATGGGTTCTTCTACCCATGGATCCCCAAAATCCTTTTCACTCAATCCTTTGAAATTCAAAGTTGAATTCTCATGGGTAATTTCTATTACTCCTAATATGCATAATTTATGTTGATAATCTTTATCTATTGAATGAAATTTCATGAATTCCTTTAAGGCTTTACTATTATTAAATTTTTATGATATTCAAAGTTATGAATGTTATGATACCATGAGATACTATGAAGTTGATGATTTTATAAGATAAGTTTCTTGTTCCCACATTTATGTTTTGAAAGATAGTATGAATGATTGTGGTGGGTTGTCTTGAGAATGATTTGAGTTAATGAGTCTTACGACATTTATGCATAATCCTCTTGAGTTGCATGATTTGAAGCTTATTTGCATTATGCCCACCCAATTTTCATATTAAGTTTTCTAATGAAGTGTGATTTCAAAATGATCAGGGTTCAACTACGTGTTATGAAAGTTATGAAGTATTTATGAATCCCTCTTATGAATGTAAAGTTGGTGAAAGCACAATTCTCATTAAAAGAATGGATCTTCTTGTGATAAGGACAATTCTCACTTGATGGATCATAAGTTATGAGCTACTCCTATTACAATGATTCTATGTTTACAAGCTTATAAATGTATACAATTATGCTTCTATTTTCAAACATATAACGTGAGAATGACTTAGAACCGAATGGGGCATTGAGGTAGGGTTCAGTAAGTGAACCCTATTAGTAACCCTTTGTCTCATTAACTATGTGCCACTATAGGAGCCCTTGTAATCTAGGATAGTGGATCCACACAAGCCATTATGCTAATTAAAGATGCATGCTTAAGTTGACAAAGTTCCACCCGAAAAGTCGTCTCCCTTTTCCAATGTAGGGGGTTATGTTGGATTCCATATCGCAGCTCGCATGGTCTTACATGACAGTTACCGTCTCCTCCCACATATGTATGCTATGTTACGTGATTATGTTGTCATTCGTGCATGTTTTCATTAAGGCATTATCCATATATCTCATATTGAGCTTATTTCTGTTGTATATGATTATGCATATTGTATACATAACTTATGATATTTTATTGCATTGCATTGAATATACTAATACATTCAAAGTACTAAAACATACATTTTCCCTACATGATGTAAACATGTTGGGACTAGAGTTCCTATCCATCCACCTCCTATGGCTAGTATGAACTCTTAAATTCTTTGTTTGTGGTGAGTCCTCCATTCCTAGGATAAGAACCATCTTCCTATCTTGCTATGTTAAGACTTTGGTTCCTTGTTATTTACTTTTGAGGGTGATCCTGGGACATGTCTTGGCCCTTATCCTATTTATGAATGGAGGTGTTATTCGATGCTTATGTTGTGTACGTAGTACATAATTTTTACACTTCTATGGAGACTTATCCCATAGTCCATATATAATGTATGTTGATGTTTACATGTTTATTATGAGATGGTGAATTCCTTAAGTCCCTATTCCCTATAGAGTGTATCCTATGTTCCCTTTCCCTTAGTATTGCTTGATGAGATTGAGCTTGGCAAGTCCCTTACCCCTTTTTCACATTACTTGAGTTCTAAGTCTCAAACCCCCTTAGTTTGACAAATTGACGCTTGAACTATGTCCCACAACCAAGGGTGTGATTATGTATACTATGAGGCCTGTTTGGGTTATCCTTGGATTCCCATTCGTTATGTCACACCTAGTCCCTAAGCTTAGGTTGTGACAAGCTTTGTATCAAGAGTTTTAGCTTTGTAAATGGTCCTCAGAAATCAAAAACACCACATCGAGTAGAGTCTTGTTCATGGTTGTGAAGTGCTCCACAACTATAGATAAAAGGCTATGAGGCGTTGAGGAGATGATTCACTTCTTTAGGATTCATGTCATGCCATTAGAGTTGTCTTAGGTTATTCCCCTAACTAATAACACCCACTTTGCCGTTTCTAGATAATGTCGCGAAGAAGAGCACTTTTTCCAAGGGATGTGGCTGAAGACCAAGATCCTTCCATGCAACAAGAAGAGGGTATAACCTCTAAGTATTTTAGAGTCGCCTCTACAATTTTGGCCTAAGTCAAGACAACAAGAAAATAGGGAGGTTGTAATTCCTGCCCAAGCACCTTCTCAAGCAATAAAAGGTCAAGATTTTAGGAGGATGCACCCACGAAGTACCGTGGATCAAATTTCAATGAGGACCCGATACAGTTCCTTAATGAGTCCTATAGAATCATAGCCGTCATGGGGGTGACATTGGAAGAGAAGGATGAACGTGTGGTCTACCAATTGAAAGGGGTGGTGAAGATTTGGTATGATCAATGGGTGGAGGAAAGTGGAGTAGAAGCAAGCCGAGTTGAATGGGAAGAGTTCAAGGCAATATTTTTTGATTGATTCTTTCCATTGGAGTTGAGGGAAGCCAAAGTTCAAGAGTTCATAAACCTCAAGCGAGGGCACATGAGAGTGAGAGTATTCCCTCAAATTCACCAAACTCTCCAAGTAAACCCCATTTATTATCGTGGATCCAAGGGCTAAGATGAGCAAATTCATATCTGGTGTATCCAAATTGGTCTCCAAAGAATGCAAAACGGCTATGCTTATTCAAGAAATGAACATCTCTTGCTTAATGACCTATGCAAAATAAAAATTGAGAGAGAGGTCAAGGGAGTCCAAGAGGGCTCGGATTGATAATAGTGGATTCTCCCACCAACTGGTTGTTGGCCATGATAAATTCCAAGGTAGTTAGAGGAAAATGAACCAGGGGTCATCTAATACTCCTTCTCATAAGTTCAATAAAGACAAGGGGTCCTACTCAGAACTCCATCGAGGTTTGGGGTGCACAAGTTTCTCTAAATAGTGCAAAATGTGGAAGGCCCCATAAGGGTGAACGTTTAACCACCTCAAGTGTATGCTTTAAATGTGGCAAGCCTAGCCACTATGCAAAGGATTATAGAAGTGGGAGCACACTATCCCAAGGCAAATGTAGACAAGCACAAGGAGCCCCAAGAGCCAATAGGTTCTATGCCCTTCTTGGCCACCAAGAAATGGAGGAAGCCCCAGATTTGGTTACCGGTATGTTAAAAATATATGATTATGATACTATGCACTCTGAGATTGTAAAGGTCCAGACTTTGTATGACTTTAGTGGTGCATGGAATTTGTTTTCGAAAAGTTTTTGACTAAGGTGACACCTCATGGGTACCTCCATGGGTCATGCGACTCACAACGGGCTGTGTAGAGGAGCCTTGAGGTGTCCCTTGGACTTGTGTGTAGATTGTTGGCTTTAAGTTGGAGTTCAAGACCAAGTCTTGCATAACATAAACCTCATACAACTCATGTGAGGCTTCACTGGCCAAGTGGTGGCTCATGTCAGGAGCCTTGGCCTTGAAAATCATAATTTAACCAAGGTGCTTCACATATGAACCTCATACGATCCGTATGGCCTTCACGGGTCGTATGGCCTCCCGTATAGGTGTTAGAATGAAAATTATCTAAGCAAAGAATCACCATCTTGGAACTTCGTCATTAAGAATTTGTCTAAGTGATGCCGTACAAAAGGCTACATGGTCCGTGTGCCCCTACACGGTACGTGAAACTTCCATATGAGATAGCTAGCAACTTTTGCCATCCATTTCATTAATGGCATTCTCATAATTTTAGATATTTATAAGGATTGTTTATGACTTTCTAACCTATACTAATCCTCTCAAAATACCTATACTCTTCTATTCTATTTCAAATTCAATTCAACACTTAGAATTATTCAACTCTCTCATAAAAGAATTGTCCTTAAGTGAACTTTGAAGAATTGGTTTGGAGCATAGGAAAACGGCTTCTTCTTCACCAATTTCTCCTTGTTTCTTCTTGTTTAGCTAAGGTATGTGGGATATATTCATGGTCCCTTTCAATCATTAAGACCCTAAACTTTTTTACAGTTGATTTTATGAATTGAGCTTACTTTAAACATAGGTCTTTTAGATTGTTTATTTGATTCAATTGAGATAAGGGCTATGTTTAGTTGTTGCTTTTTAAGTGATTTATTCTCTAATATGTTTAATTGTATGAGTATTATGAAGATTTGAATATGCATTTTCCCTTTATAGTTTGATTTAAGCATGAGTAATCTAAATTGTGATTTAAATGAGGATTTCCTTATGGATTTAGTTGAATTTCATATTGCAATGTTGATTTAAGTTTGAATCTCTATTGCCCATACTAATCTTATATCATTCATGGCATATGCATGCATGAGCATTGGGTTTGATGAAAATTGTTCGGTGAGTTAAGCCTACATATGTTTATGAAAATGGTTTTGATGAAAATTATTTAGTGGGTTGAGCTCACATATAGTTATGATAAGAATGTGATCACATAAACGTCTATGATATCTAGGTATTTATACCATTTTGTATATATATGAATGAGCTATTCCTATGCATGAAAGTATGAATCGAAGTATGATTTGGCTTTTGAGCCCAAGTATAAATGATTATGAAGAATGTTTGGCCTTTAAGCCTAAGTATTCATTGAAATGACTTGTACCTCTTCTGAAAGCATGTATACACATATGTATTCTTGTGGGATGATTACATAGCACCGAATGAGATTGGAAGTGCCAGGGCTATCCCTGAGGGTACTCTTTCTTTCTTTTGAATTATGTGCCAGTATAGGTATTTGTTTATGGTAAACCTCACCAAAATGGGAGGATGATATGGTGCAGTTACAACTTTGATATGCTATGAATGAAAATCCTATATGAAATGTGAGGCCCATAAGGAAGGTTACTTCTTCAAAATAGGAGGCCCATAGGGAGAAGTATGATTTACCTTTGGCAAGTAGACCACCTTTTATCCAGTGTAGGGATAACATCGGAACTTCAAGTCATAGATCTCTTGGTCTTATTTGTTGGTTGAGGTCTTATCCCTTCTATAGTGAAGTATTATGGCATTGCACAAATCATGGATTTTATGGCATATTGTTATATTACTTTTCTTTGTTTCTATACTTCTTTTTATATGTGTGCCCTTGTCATCTAAGATGGAATATAAATTTAATAAGTTCACATGTGTCACGACCCAAGCCTATGTTCTAGACGTGATTCGGTGAATGAGAACCCAAAGGGACCCCAAACAAGCCTTTTAGCATATAATTTACACATCCTTGGTCGCGGAAGCAAAATAACCAATAATAAGAGAGTATAAACAAGGACAAAGGGACTAAGGGAAGTCTTTAATAGCACAAATCATTGAAAGAGTCAAAGATCAAAGCATAATTACACAACTTGTCCAACAACACCTTTAGCATAGATTGGGTAGGGGCTAAGACAACTTTTCGGGCTCACCCTTTTAGTATCAAAGTTCAACATAAAGAGATAACCAAAGAGTGCAAAGCTAGTGTCCCCTAACTTGAGGAATCACCAATAGCTTATCTTCAAGATGACCAACTAGCCACGGGGTGGATGATCATGAGGGGCTCCGGTTCCTACATGGTAACATCATGTAGGCATAGAGTATGGGTTAGTATGTTTGAATATACTAAGTCTGTAGGATGCAATGCAACAAGAGATAGGCAACATAATCAAAATGCATAATCATAAGCAAGAGATAGTATATTAGCAACATGGTATGAATGATCAATGCTTGAAGTAAAACATGCAAAATGGATCTGTTTATCATTAAGAGATACATCGTTCCTGACACTACTTCACCTTAATTGTTATTTTGAACAAGTAAAAGTTCTATCTTTGTCCGGTGGGGATAGCATTTCTCTTCTGCATGTCCATAGAGTTTTGAAAAATCCAAACATCTCAGAGATACATAGAGAGGTAGGAATTTCTCAAACGAATCGCTCTCCTTCGTATACATCAGGATTCTATTGGTGAGAAGGGGCTGGGGAAAGCTTGAACCCAATTCCTTCGATAATGAATATGAGCACAATTGAAATTCTTGGGGAGTTATGTATTTTTGTATTGATAAGACCGTTTACTATTTCTTGAAGCTCAATTTCTCCCTCAGATGAACCATATAGCCAAGAGAAACCATGAACCAGAATAGAAGAGCTTGCCCCACCCATGAGTAAATATTTCATAGTAGCCTCATTAGACCGTACATCTTTCTTGGTATATCCAGATAATAGGTAAGAGCATAAACTGAAACATTCTGGGGCTACAAAGATAGTTATTAAATCGTTAGCATGGTATAAAAACATTCCCTCTAGAGTAGCTGTTAATACGAATAAGAGAAACTCTGTTATAGCCATTTTTGTACATTCAATGTACTCTATGAATAGAGGAATACATAGAGTTGAACATCGTAAAATAAGAAATTGAAAGATTTCGTTGAAATTGTTCATTTGGAAATTTCCCGAAAAGCTAATCATAGATTCTTCTCTCCATCGGAACAATAGGACTGTTATGCTCATAACTAAACTTGTTGAAGAGATGAAATATAACTGAGCTATATCTTTTTGATCAGAGGATGAATCGTTCATTAGAAGAAGAATTAGGCCAAAAATTAGGATACATTCTGGGAAAATCAAACTTCTATTGAAGAGAAGCAAGTGAAAGGCTTTCATAAAAATTCTCGTAGAATCTAGAATGAAGTTTTCATTCTGTACATGCCAGATTATGAATTAGTAACTGCTTCTAATTTCCAAAAAAAAAAATAATTGTGTTGAACTTTTCATTTTTGAAATAGTTATGGAATCTCCATGAATAGGATCAAACCTTATTCCATGGTATTTATATGAGGTTCCTCTTTAAGAAAGTCCCCGAGAGGGCATAGTTGATTCATGATTTATCTTTCATCTTTCATTTCCTTTTCGTTTGTTTCGATAAATCTATCAATCAATTTCTATTCTTTCTTTTTCTCTTGATTCTTTTCCGATCGAGATGTATAGATCCTATTCATTGATTAACAAAAACCTTTAGATTTGTTATCTAGTAACTTGTTCAGAAATGCCATAATGAAAGGAATATAGGAGTTTGTCGCTAGGTATTTGACCAAATAGGATCGTCCAGTTCCTACAGAACCTATCACTAAAATACCCCTAGAGGGGGATAAGGCTAAGCGGAGCGAAAAGGGTTTTCCATGAGATGGGAAAT
>JAABOM020000002.1:9687253-9701325 GCA_011800125.2 Solanum clarkiae
GACACCAGTCCTTGGGATAGTTGTAGTTTGGTATTCATATGATTAACTGTTGTATTAGTCTATTCATCTTCCGCAATATTGTTATGTTTGGATTGGTAAGTGTTAGACTCACTCGCCTTGGTGGGTTAGATGAGTGCCATCACGCCTAAATTTCGGATCGTGACAAGTGGTGTGCACCACGAGCCGTGATGTGCTCCTTAGCAAGCACCCCAGGCCAAAAACCTTTGGAAACTTGTTTTTAAGCCTCGTCAAGGTTGTACGAGGGCCAAGCAGGTATGTCTACGAGCCCCCCTTGTTATAAAAAAAATTATATAAGAGTATTTTCATAAATATTTATTTATTTTTATTTTACTTTATTTTAATTAGTTATACAATTTTATTAAAATTATGGACCCTCTTTAGTTATGACTTTTAGTTTTCAATTCATATCATTTGGTTATAACTTTATTATTTTGAATGTTGACAATATTTGTATATATACTGTACCTACTTCGAGTAAAAAATCAACGATTAGTGACAAAAAATATTTTAATCATGAATATCTCAATAGACCTCTTCATATTATAAAAAAATTTAAACAATTATTCTTTTTAATTTTAATATAATTGGTGTATGATTTTTTCAACATTATCGGACTTGCTTTAACAATAATCTTTAGTTATAAATTCATATAATGCAATTATGACTTTGCTGTTTCTAGTGTCAAAAATATTTGTGTGTATTTTATGATTATTTTGAGTATAAAATCAGCGATAAATAACGAAAAATATTTTAATTAAGGATATCTCAATGAATTTTTTTCATATGAAATTTGTATTAAAAAATGAGATGATTTACTGCTATAAAAATTTAAATTTATTATTAAATTTAAAATTAATTAATGTTAATTATATTTATTAAATATCTATTTTAGCCCGAATGAAATGAATATTTGCCGTGCAAATACAAATACAAATAGGAGTACTTGTGACCGTCATCTCGATTCCACCTTCCGGGCTTTGCATAACCCGTTGTGTCAGGTTCCGTTACTCTGTCTTTTTCCTCCGGCCTCGCCGACCTTCCGGCTGGCCTTTTACCTGCCGAACCTTTCATATCTTCTCAATTTTTTCCATCTCCGGCGATCTCACATTGTATCTGGCGGCAATCCGTGATAGCATAGTTGACCTGCGATGGATCGGCCGTCGTTCACCGCTACTTTCACGATAACGTTCATTTTATTTATCCTGGTCGATTACGATGCCGTTCTCTGTTTGCGCTTCTCGGATGTACTGAATACCAGTCATCGGACTGCCATGGTTCTCCCACTCTTTCCCCCCAAAGACACATCATCTCGTTCCTCGCCTTCCCAACTCTCTGGTAGACTCCTCCAGAAAGTCCCAGTGAATGCTCGAATGGCTCTCCATGACGATCTACTCCTCAATGGGTGTGTTCCTTAAGTTCACTGCTACGATCTGTTCTTAACGGATGTATAATTTGTGGTTTTGAACTTAATTACAGCCGCGTTTCCTAATAGGAGGGTGTCTTCTCTCATATATAATGTTTTGGATCAGATAATCTTCTGATCGTTGATACTGTAAAAGTAATTTTCTTGGCTTTTTTGTGCCAGCTCATGGTCTAAAGGGAGCAGTTTGAATGGATGCCTTCTTCCCTTGTTTGATGAATCAGCAAAGTCTAGCCTTTCTTTTATGCGGGATTGGCTGTTGGTGCCAAGAATAAGGGCTCTAGAGCCCTGTGAGCTCACGAGTAGTTGGTCACTTAAGAGAATTTTATCAACCGGAATGCAGGGACTAAGGGCTTACCCTGAGACCTAGGAAGTCGATTTATTCAATATTCAATTTTATATTGATAATAGTGTATCGAACAAATAGAATTCATTGTGATAAATGAATGTGGATATTGAACATAAAAAGTAGGTGATAAATGGTGCCATAAGTGTTAGTATATTTTTTAATATTAAGATTAACAATGCCTTAATTGAAACGAGTGACGGGGGAGTAATAGTTGAGATATTTGCAAAAAAATTGGCTTATCTACTTATAGGAAGTCATTATCAATATTTATATTTTATTTGGAGTAAACATATCTCATAATTCAAGATAATCAGATATTGGAAAATGATTATGAATTACATTCTTTCAGAGGAACTTTTACCTTTTTATTGATTTGTGGCAAATTACTTTGATGTAGATATTATACAACCCGTCTTTGGATTGGAACTCCACCCCAGAGGTTTGCTCTTATAGTGGATACTGGGAGTACTGTTACATATGTGCCTTGCTCTACGTGCGAACAATGCGGCAAGCATCAGGTAGGCACATTTCTGATTTTTTTTTCCTGTTTTAACTTTCTGTGTATTAATTATTATTGAGAACTTTGGAATATTGGGATCCTCAGTTGTATGTATTTTCTGACTGATAGTAGCTCAATATGACATAATTATGGATAACCTTTAATTCTTGCATGTTGCTGATGTGGTAAAAAAGTGTAAATTCATGAACTTTGTTATCTAAAGTTCAGAGAAGTTGCTTTTCAGGATTTCATCTGCTAAATACAAGATTAATCTCACGTGAATAATTGATTCACACATTTATTATTCCATTATGTGGAATAACATTCTATAGAATTTCATACCTCATATGTCTTACCTTTTTCCTTTTGATGACAAACGATTATCAAATCTTACATTTTGCTTACAATGGAATAGTAAAAATGCTGAAGGAACACTCCTGATTGCACATGGAAAACAGTAATTATTTTGTTGGTGAAGTAGCAAGATATGTTAAATAAGCACCACATTTTATAAATGTGAACAGGAAGAGTTACTGGAATTAAGGGAAGCGCTATACAACTGTCAAGTTGGACAAAAATATCTGCAAATTAATGGTGCTGAGTGGAGTTTCTAACTTCAGCCACAAAAAGGTGTAGGTAAAGATGTTTCCTATACGGGCTTGTTGAAAATAAGAAAAAAAATAATGTTCACCATACTAGTAAGAACTCAATGACAGTCCTTCAAATGATCTTTTGTTTTTCCCCTTTAGCATACACAAAACAGAGAAAAGGGTATCAGTCAATAATCTTACATTCTCCCTTATGACTGCCTTAGCAGAAATTACTTAATCAAAGTTGTCCAATTTTAACCCATGAAGAGTTGGAGCACAATGCCCCCAGAGCCTAGCTCCACTAGCCTTGAGGGTTTTTGGCTGAGGTCATAGGCTTAAGCTACACGTCATGCAAAGGAAGCTTGGTATTTAAGTGAAGAAAGGTAGAGGGGCGGACTCATTATCCACCGAGTTTAGAAGGTTGTGGTTGGTTCAAAGGGTGGGCCACAAATAGATTTCTTGGTTATCAAAAAAAAAAGAAGAAAAAGAGCTCGAGCACAATGTCAATAAAATGACATTTGCAGTCCTTTCAGCACTCAAGAAAGCAAAGATCATTGCCATTCCCCTCTTCTCAGAATCTCTAGTGTGAGAATAGTATCTAGGCAGATTGCTGCTTGCTGCCTATTAGGTGGGTGCCTAAGGCCTTAGCACACCATTATCTGTCTGGAAAACTATTGTTCTATCTTTAGGCATTCTGAATGAATCTCATTATCGAAAAAGAATATCAATAACCTTCTTCTCAAAAAAAGAACATCTATTACCAATTCCTCAATCCTAAACTAGTTAAGATTTGTTATATCAATCCTTAATGTACATTATTCTCTATTTAAGCTCATTATGTTCCAATGCTAAGTAACTAAAAGTCAAAACGTGTCCCACGTCTATAAATTTTGTGAAGAATAACTGTATCAAGCATAGTCGACCCTAACTTGTTTGGGATTGAAGCATAGTTGTACAAATGGTGTCAAACTTGGATTGAGAAGGACGGTTGTAGTAGGTTGACGTCCAATGTAAAATAATCCAGCTATGATAAGTAATTTGAAATATAATAAAAGATGAAAAGGAAAAATTAAAGGATTAAACAACCTAGAGGTGAAGTTGGATTAATATCTTTCTAAGCTCTATTTATGAAAAAAATTCTAATATTTTCATTTTTGCTGAGCTACAGAAGTCATTGCATGCTTGATTCGTCTGATGGTGTTTTGCATGAGGTTTATTGCCCATGTGATCTTAATCATAAGAAGGTCTGCTAGCGGGTATTTAAGTATAACCAATTACTACACTTGATGACTTTGTAGCCTATAATATTACAATAGTCCAAATTGTTGATAGGAGTTGTTTAATTTTACCAGTTAGATTCTATTGCATTTTGATTTCTGTAATTTGGTTGGTCATTATCCTCTGAATGTTGTCTTACTTAGGATCCTAGATTTCAGCCAGAAATGTCAAGCACCTATCAGCCTGTAAAATGTAATATTGACTGTACATGTGACAATGAGAGCGAACAGTGCATTTATGAAAGACAGTATGCTGAGATGAGTTCTAGTAGTGGGGTGCTTGGACAGGACATTGTGTCCTTTGGAAACCAAAGCGATCTTGCACCCCAGCGAGCTGTATTTGGATGTGAAAATAGGGAAACTGGTGATCTTTACAGCCAACATGCTGATGGTATAATGGGTTTGGGTCGTGGGGATCTCAGTATAGTGGATCAGCTTGTTGAGAAACATGTAATTAGTGACTCCTTCTCCTTATGTTATGGAGGGATGGACTTTGGTGGCGGTGCAATGGTTCTTGGTGGAATAAAACCCCCTGCAGACATGGTCTTTACCAATTCTGATCCTGTACGCAGGTATGCATTGAAAATAATCGCTTTAATTTACACAAGAATGTTAGGTGTTCTCCTAACAAATGCACTTGATAAACTTATGCATTTACTCTAGTCTCGGATGGCAACAGTCCATATTACAATATTGAGCTGAAGGAGATACATGTTGCTGGGAAGGCACTGAGTCTGAATCCACGGGTTTTTGATGGAAATCATGGGACTGTGCTTGATAGTGGTACCACATATGCTTACCTTCCAGAAGCAGCATTTGCAGCCTTCAAGAGTGCTGTAAGATATATTTATCTTTATTTGTCACTATTATTTCTCTCGTCTTTGTCATGCATTCTGCCTGAGAAGAGTAGTGGAAAGTAACATGCTTGTGATGAGAAGAATATCTTGAATAAATTATATCTGGGAAAAGTGCGCTTCATTTGTATGATGTGTCAGTAATAATACCTTTTTGATTGCAGAGTTCTATTTTTATTTTTATTTTTTGGCTGTTATATAGGTACTAATACTATATACACCATTGATTGGTGGAATAAATTTAGGGATAACAATTGGGACAGGGAGACACGGGGCAGGGCAACCACATAATAGGGCAGGTCAGGGTGGGCAGTAGAATAAATGAATGGGTCAGGCCAGGAAAAAAGATAATTTTTGAAAATTTTAGGATTGAGCCATTTATTCCATTCTTTTCCCTAGTTTGAAAGACAACGTCGATCAGATTGAAACTGCGTCTTCGGCTGTCTCTCCTCAATTCAAATTAAGGTTTGTTCATGTTTATCGCCAGCAAAAATTAATTAAGAATAAGTCTTAGTTAACAATAGTATAATAACTATTGTTGCATATTTTCCCAATAGGAGTTGAAATAAAGCATTTAATAATTGATATACATCTCATTCCCAATGAAAAAGTAAATCAGATATTCTGAGATTTATCTTTGGCTGGTTTTATGTTGTTGTTATCTTTGTCAGGTTTTTACATTAAGTATTCCTTTGTTAAAATTGTTAAGTGTATAAATTCACCTTCTAATTGTTTATGTCACACGATGTCTTTTTGTTTTTATTTCTCATGGTGTTAACAAGAAAAGAATCCAACTTAATTAACCACAAACAGTAGTTGGACAAATTCAAAATTATTCTTTGAATGTGCATATAAAGCATTAAAATTGTGTGAAAAGGAGGAATTTGTATGAGGGAATCAAATGTACGTTGAGTTATTTAAAAGAACCCTTTGAAAGATGGCCAATCAAACTAATTTTGACACTTTTAAGATCACCATCGTTGATCAGATGTTCTGAGCAAAAGAAAAAGAAATAGCGGATAAAACACTTAATTAGTTTTGTGTTGATTTTTGAACTAGATTGTGTAGTGAACTAAGAATAAAAGATTTGATGTAATTTCGGGAATAGATTGTTCATCCAGTTTTTTTAATGAAATCAAAAGAAGTTAGAAAAACGAAAATACCATGGTGCAAACTGATAAATAAAGAGGAGAAATGAAAGATAACATAGAAGGGGTGGGGCAGGTCTTAGCAAGGCAGCACATTTTTCTTTGGAAAATGCTAAACGGGATAGGGAAAGGCCAGTCAAATCTTAGCAGGTCAAGGCTTGCCCTGCCCCACCACCCCATTTACATCCCTAAACAAATTACCTCATGTTAGTGTGACAACAATACTCCTATAATCAGTTGGACTTGGACCTAAAACCTCTTAATCTTACTTAAATTAAGTCTGAAGGGAAGAAAAAACTTTGTCATCCTACTACTACACTACTTAACCATGTTCCATACGATCATCTTTAAGGACTACTTATTTTCATTGCTTAACCACTGACCACAGTCGGTGCTGATTATTGGCCTTGTTGCTTAACCTCTAATTATAGTTGAATTTCTTTTTAAATTATTGTAAATTTAAGAAAGTACCAGGAATTTTCTACTGGGGATGATGGAGAGGGATCGGATATCTTTTTTGATCTATACAAACATCCTTATTCTCTAAAACAGAGAAGATACATACAAACTTCTTGTGGAGTTGCTTCCAACCTTTGATGATTACAGTTTCTTGCCTTCTATTCCTTTACATTGCATTCTTTTGTGTAGGGAAAACAAGGATTGATGGTTTCTACTGTAATTTATGTGTTACCACTTACTAGTTAGTGAGCAGTAGATTTCGTTCAAAAAATGGGAAAATCAGAAAAAGTTTTTCTCACTGCAATGAACTTCTGGCAATTTCGTTTTCAGGTTATGAAAGCGGTTCTTTCTCTAAAACTGATTGAAGGGCCTGATCCAAATTATAAAGATATCTGCTTTTCTGGTGCAGGAAGGTAATATATATCACTACAAAAGAGTTAATTTTCCTTTTCCTTGTGGTGTCGCTAGAGGTATTAAGTGTCGTGTATATTTCAGTGACATCTCACAACTCTCGAAATCCTTTCCACCTGTCGACATGGTATTCAGCAATGGAAAGAAACTCTCTTTGTTCCCTGAAAACTACTTGTTCCGGGTAGGCATCTTACTCTCCTTGTTGTTAAACTACCTTGCCAGATGAACTTGTACCCCCTTCTGGCTTTGGTCTCCTGATAAATCCAATTTCTGTTAAGTGTTTTGCATTAACTGATATTCCTTATTTTCTTCTCCTGAACTTCTGTTCTATGAAGCACTCAAAGGTGCGTGGTGCTTATTGTATGGGGATATTTCAGAATGGGAAGGATGCAACAACTCTACTCGGAGGTATTTCTGATTTAGTATCTTTTAGCATCTTGAGGAAAGGATTATTTTCCTTACAATTCCTTGTTGTATGTGCCGTCACATTCATGCTTTTACTGCACAGGAATTATTGTCCGCAACACACTTGTAACTTATGATCGTCAACATGAAATGATTGGTTTCTGGAAAACCAATTGTTCTGATTTATGGAACAGACTCAATTTATCTCCTCCACCTCCATTGCCCTCAGGCTTGGATAACACAAACTCCACAGGAAGTATGGATCCTATATTGGTTCCTAGTGGATCTCCTGGGTATAATGCACCTGGTACAATGTACTACTATCTTTTACCCGTCCTTTATGATGCCTGCCAATCATAACTTTTCTTTTTACAATTATAAAGTGGAGTACTTCTAGGAAGTTCTGTATCTTGTTTCTAAAAATTAATTCATTTGAAGCCTTATCACTTTTCCCCTCATTTTAAATCCATTTTGGTGTCTGGTTTGTTTTGTGAAAAATGTACTCAACTTTGAATTGCAACATGTTGATTTTAGCTCTATTTCCTTTGTACAAACCTTTGTTTTTTTCTTGTGTTGACCAATATCAGTATATGTGTTGACATTTGACCATAGTTTGGATATTCTTTCACTGAGATAAATGTCTTGAGATCTTGCATCCCACTTATGGAGAAGTACTTTCAGGCATGACAAGTATTATAATTTGATGACTTTCTTAACATTATTGAGCTGGAAAACTCCAGTTAAAATGCAAAGAACAAAAGCAGCTGGAGAATCATTCCAGTGACTGGTTGGTGGACTGTCTAGAAAGAGAGAAGCCATAGAGTTCTTAAGAATAAGGAGAGTAATATGCTGCTAGTCAAACTGTTGTATTCTAACTTTGTGTTTTTGGTGCAACAGATTTAACCCTAATGACACTGTCTCTATCATTGGTGTTTTAGACTCATTATAGGGATAGGACAGTGCCTTTAGAGTCTATTATGTAAATAGAGAAAAGCATTTAAAACACTCCTAAACTCGCCGCGAATTATAAGTTTTGTCCCCGAACTATTAACAATCTTAAGAACACTCCTTTTCTTAACAACTGAGCTTAAATACAACCCGATCTTGTAACTTGAGTGAAATACGCTCCTAAATTTTTGCCAAGTTTAGGGTGTTTCAATACTTCTCTCGGCTTTTTATTGAGATCCTCATGCCCATACAAGAGTTTGAGATCACTTGCTATGTCATGTAGCAGATCGGGGAAAATCGGAGATGTATTTAAGTTTAGTTAGTCAAGTAGAGGGGTGTTTTGAGGCTGTCAATAGTAGGGGGACGAAATTAATAATTTGCGCCAAGTTCAGGGGTGTCCTAAATTCTTTTCTCTATGTAAATGTGGTTTTCCGTACAATCCATGTACTGATTTACAGAAATAGTAACAATTACCAATCTCAAAAAAAAGAAAAGGAAAGAAAAGAACGGTTGGTTAAAGAAGTGGGATTGAGATCATGAGGTTTCACGTTCAAATTCCATTGCTAGCAAAACAAGTTGGATCATTTCTTCCCATTTGTCCAAGCCTTAGTTGATAGAACTACCAGGTACTTGTATTGGTAGGAAGTAGCAATTACCCGTGGAATTAGTTGAAGTACATGTAAATTGACCCAATTCACCCTAGCACCATGTTTAAAAGACGAAGTCTGGTAAAAAATTGATTTGGACTGTCAATTTCAAGGAATATAACAATTGCCGTTAATTGGATATGCATAAACCTTTTGCCAACCGTCTCAAATTCCCTCCACTAGCTTATATTGACAACTTCCCTTCAGTATATCTGCAGTAGAATCTCTGTCAAATTCTTGAAGACCTATGAGACAGGTGTCTCTTTGACTCTTTTGTAATGTCAAATATATGAGATGACATGATAATTTTGAATGATTAGGCTATTCTATTAATTAGAGCTTTATTTTCATGTTAAAACAAGATTCTAGTGCAGATATGTTGGCATTTATAAGTCATTTCCCCTGCATATTCATCATTGATCTCAATTTGCAGGAGAAATTAAGGTTGGATTCATTACATTTTATATGTCACTGAGTGTGAATTACTCAGACTTGAAGCCTCACATTACAGAGCTTACCCATCTTATTGCCCAAGAGTTGGAAATTAACTTCTCACAGGTATTTTGGTTTGAAAACGAAAATTTTAGTTAAACCCAAATTTGTGCGAATATGTCTCATCTTGGAGTTAGAGATAAATGCTCTCCTCTTTCATGTTACTTAATCACACTTGTGTTTTAACTTATCATACCTGATGCTGCTACATATTGTGAGATTCCTTGCAGGTCCACTTAATGAACTTGTCGACAAAAGGCAATGATTCCCTTATTAAATGGGTCATCTATCCAGCAGGATCTGCAAATTATATGACAAATGCTGCTGCCATGGTGATACCGAGTTCGAATATTTGCGTGTTACTCCTTAACTTTAACAATTTTTGTGGATTCAACTATTTGTCATATTTATTTGTAGGAAACAATACACCGTTTGTCTGAAAATCGTGTTCGTCTTCCTGATACATTTGGGAGTTACAAATTATTTGAATGGAGTATTGAGCCCCCACCAAAAAGGTATATAGGCAATCTCCCGTTCTTTGCATGCATTTTGATTAATTACTCTGCATATCCTCATCCTTACAAGTCTTTTTTTTGCCACCTGTTTTCCTAGTTAGTGTTGTCTCCTCCAGAATTATCAACTGGTGAACTCTCCTTGTCAAACAGTGCAGTGTTCTTGAAATTATTGGTTTTAATAGTTTTCCCAGATCACATGACTTTGGGAACTTGGGTATTGACTGACTGTCTAAATTTCTATCATTTCTATCCTTCGCCACCCCATTATTTGAGCTTGGGTGAGGGAGAGGGGTGTTGTGTTTGGTAATTTGCTTATGCAGATAGGAAGTCTGTTCCATAAGTTTTTCAAATATTTTCATTTGTATGTTTATGACTTAACTCTGGATTTTCCAATGAATAGTACTCCCCTCATTTCATTTGTGTCTTTCTTTCCATTTTTGTCTCTTTTAAAAAAGAATGCTTCTTTCTAATTTTAGTAAGTTTTTAATTCAAAATTCCAATTCACTTCCTTATACAAATGATGTGGCATGTTTATGACGAGAAAGCAGTTTAATAAGACCACAAGATTCAAAAGTTTTCTTTTACATTTTTATACTTTTTTGTCTAGTACATAACTGAAATAGAGGGAATAAACTTTATGTTCCACAACCAGTGATTAATATTTTCTTCTGTTAATCAATGAAAAGTTTCTGTATTCTAGAAAAAGTTTCCAACAGATGGCTTATGCTGAAATTTTTGCCTATCATAATTTCCATTCCTACCGCATAGTTTGAATTTACTTCTATGAAAGATAATTAAGTTGACATATAGGTATGAATACAGGTAATAATTATGTCGTAACTGATTATTTTTTGTTTAAGCTGAAATTTTTACCTGGCAGAATTTCCATTCCTACCGCATTAGGTTGATTTTACTTCTGAAAGATAATTAAGTTGACATATAGGTATGAATAGAAGTAATAATTATGTTGTAACTGATTATTTTTTGATGAAGTCATAATTAATATAAAATGTGATGAATTTTATACTAGTTGAGAGTTGAGATTGTCCATATTGCCGAGTACCATCTTAAATTATTAGCATGGTTTCAAGTAAAACGTTAAAGTTAATAAGTTGAATGTTACTATTACTTGCTTGAGCATATTGAACTAAATTGGGCATTTCACTTCACCCAACTCTCTTACTTAATCATCATCTCCAATTTTGTTAATATTTTTTTGAATCATTTATCTCTTGATTCATGAAAAATTTTAAATGGAGGCTTGCCTCTGGAGTATTGTGTGACAAGAAGATACCACCTAAACTTAAAGGCAAGTTTTACAGAGTGGTGGTTAGACCATCATTGCTGTATGGGGTGGAGTGTTGGCCAATTAAAAATGCACATGTTCAGAAGATGCATGTCACAGAGATGAGAATGCTGAGATGGATGTGTGGCCACACCAGGAGTGACAAGGTTAGGAATGAGACCATTCGGGAGAAACTAGAGGTGGCCTTGGTGGCCGAAAAGATGAGGGAAGCGCGACTGCGATGGTTTGGCATGTGCAGAGAAGGAGTATCGATGCTCTTGTTAGGAGGTGCGAGAGGTTGGTTTTGGAAGCTACACGGAGGGGTAGAGGTAGACTGAAGAAGTACTAGGGGGAGGTGATCAAACATGATATGGCGGAACTTGATCTCACTGAGGACATGACCTTAGAAAGAAGTGGAGGTCGCGAATTAGAGTTGCAGGCTAATTGGTAGGGTTAGGCGGATGCATGGCCTTGGGGTTTTTTTTTAACATGTGTTCTTATTATCTGTCGTATATGTGTTAATTTTATCATATTTACATACTGCCATGTGCTATCCATTATTAGTCGCTCTTTCTGTTCCCTTCCCTTTCCTTTTTGTCATATCTAGTTCTTTCTGCTTATGGGTTTTGAGATGAGGGTTCCCAGGAAACAACCTCTCTACTTCTATGAGATAGTGGTAAGGTTTGCGTACATTCTACCCTCCCCAGACCCCACCTGTAGGATTTCACTGGGTATGTTGTTGTTGTTGTATTCATGAAAAATTTAGTAGTTTACCTTCAAAATGAACTAAGGCTTCATTTGTTTTCATTAAGATTTAAACGTTTGAATTTGAATGCGTATTTAGATGATTAAGATGTTGTTCAAGATCTAAACTCTAGATGATCAAGAAGGTTTGTTTATCAACATCTAAATGTACATAATTTATTTATACGTACATAATAAAAATACAATTCAAATAAAAAATATTTAAATATTAAAAAATTAATAAAATAAAACAATATTTGATTTAAAAAATGAAACACTTATACTTGCTAGTGTGGTAGAGGTAGTTTGTAGTGGTGATATTAATGGTAGTCCGAGTTGCTTGGACTCTCCTAAAATGTTGCTATACCCATGTCTGATCCCGTATATTTTAGAAGGATTCAACATGTACTCGTCGACATTTTTGGAAAGTTCAAGCAACTTAGCTGGTAGTTGTTAGTGGCTAGTAATGAGTGATGGTGGAGGTGGTTTATGTTGTGGTTACTTTTATAATTATGACGATTGGTAGTGGTGTTTGTGGTTGTAATGGTGAAGTTGGTTGATGTTAGTAGTTGGTGGTAACAGAAGAGTGTGTGGTGTTTGATAACATGTGTGTGGTAGTTGGCGGCAGTGCTAGTTATGATGATGGAGGTTGTTGGTAGTAGAGATTGACCACAGTGGTGGTAGTGGTTAATAATAGTGGTGGAGGTGGTGGCAACAACGATTGAATAATGTATGGTGGTAGTTGGTGGCGGTGCTAGTTGTGATGGTGGAGTTTGTTGGTGGTAGAAATTTTATGTAGGCGTTGGTGGAGGTGGTGGGGGATACAAAGATATGGGGATGGTGGTGGAAGTTGATATAATTATTATAACATAGGAGACGAGTGTGGAAGCAACTGACAATAGTGATTAACAATGGTGATAGTTGTGATGGTAGAGATGGTTGGTGGTAGACAACAATGGTGGTAGTGGTGGTGATGCTTGATTGTGGATAAAGGGATGGTAAATATTCTCCACACAAGAATACCTTCTAATGATATTAAGACTTTGTTTAGATGTTAATAGATTAGAGCTATTCAGACCAGTTAAGTGCTTCAAATCTTAATCTATACTATAGTGAAAGCGTGAAGACCCTTAGAAATGCTATTTGAACTTTTTATGCTTCATTAAAATACTTTTCTTTAGACAAAATCGTCTTTTCACTATTTTTCTTTATTTATTATTTGATCTTTTATTTGTGTAGAGTTTCAAGATTCACTTTCGAATTAGAATTTTTTTATATTTATAATTCACTTTTGATTTAGGACAATTCTATGTGTTATTGATAAGACATGGAGAGAATAACTTATTTATTCTTCAAAGAGAAAAATGATATAAATACTTGGAGAGGACAAGCTAACTAAGGTAACTAAATAAGCTAACTATGGTAACTAAATATTCAAACCCCTAACAATGAGCTATATTATCTATCAAATCTCTATACTATCTATGTACATTATTATGCAGATTTTGTAACACTCCTCAAGCTGGAGCATAGATATTGATCATGCCCAGCTTGTTAAAAAGATAGTCAACTCGAGTTCCATGCAATGCTTTTGTAAATAAATCAGCTAGTTGTTCTCTTGTCTTCACGTAGCTAGTGCAAATCAAGTTCTCCTGAATCTTCTCATGAATAAAATGACAATCAACCTCAATATGTTTGGTTCTTTCATGATACACCGGATTTGAGGTAATATGAAGAGCAGCTTGATTATCACACCAGAGTTTTGCTGGGGTATGATGCTTCACCCCAATTTCAGATAAAAGATGATGTATCCACATAATCTCACATGTAGACTGTGACATAGCTCTATGCTCAGATTCTGCACTGGATCGTGATATAACACCCTGCTTCTTACTCCTCCATGATATTAGGTTTCCCTCCAACAAAAACACAATAACCTGTAGTAGATCTTCTATCAATTTTGGATCCAGCCCAATCAACATCTGCAAAACACTCCACACGAGTATGG
>JAABOM020000002.1:9703090-9713827 GCA_011800125.2 Solanum clarkiae
CACTTGGTGGGTATGCAATGTTAGTGTAAAACCAAGCAATTAAAGAGTGAAATCATGCAAAAAATCTTAAAGTAAATTATCCCACCAATACTTGGCAACACCATCATACAAATACACATCAAAACACTTTATCAAATCTCAAGATAGATCTAAGATTCATAGCTCAAAACATGTATAAACAGTCATACTTTACAAATACCCAACATAGTTCATAGTCAAATTCATAATAGAAAAACCATGAGTAAATCAACTTTAGATCATGCAATTTAGGTAGAAATGAAGCTTCGGCACCATGGGTGAAAGGAACCAATGGTTAAAACCTACATACCTTAGCTTTGGAGAATTCTTGATGAAGATTGGAAATGGAGACTTGAAGCTAAAGTGAAATCCTTAAGATCCGGATGATTTTTGGACACTTGAATTTTGAGATGAAATATTGTGCAAGTGTTTGAGAGGGTATTTGGGAATGTCTTCAATGATACGAAGGTGAAATATGGCTAAGTATAGGTATTTTCATGGATGTTCCAGGCTTAGGTCCAAGACCCAAAAGCCTTGGACCGAAGTGAAAACTGGCAACATTTTAAAAGCTCTCTGGCAATCGATCTTTGGGAAAATGAAATTCTGATTCATTTGCTCTAAAATCGGGGTTAGACCCATCTTCCACTCAATTTGACCCCCTAAAAAAGAATATGAAGTTGGATTTTCGAAATCACGCATGAATTTTGAGATATATAGAAATTAAAATTTCGGGCATTTTCGAGGCACATTTTCAAGCACTTTTTGAGGTCGTTTCAACTGGTTCATCAACCTCCACGTGCACCGATGTGTGACGAATTGTACTATGATAAGCATGCATGTTTTGTTGCTGATCAGACGAGGGGTTTTCGAATCAACACCCAAGGGTCTAATTAAGGCTATTGGCACCAAGGTTAAGGAAATCAAGGTCGGAACTTTAATAGAGATGGAGCTTACAGATACAATCATGAATGTTACTATGACAGGAATAGGAGTCCAGAGAGAGATGCAGATTGGGGTCAAAGAAGGCTTTAGATTAGGGTCAAATCAGAGATTTCTAGTATAAATCAGAAAATTTAGGTCTCACTCTGCCACTATCAAACAGCTTGAACAACAGTTCGATTAAGTGTCAACTCAACTTAATCAGCGTCATCGGGGTACACTGCCGAGCAACACAATTCAGAATCCTAAAAATGAAGGGCAGCGTATGACGGTTACTACTCGGGTTGGCAAGAGCACCATTGATCCTCCCATGCCAGTTGATGAGGAAGATGTTCAAGAGGAGATGGATGCGGACAAGGATGCGGAGATAGGATATGATCGGCAAGGATGGGGTGAGTCAAGCTGCTAATACGCCATAGAAGTTGAAGCCCATTCCCAGGCCTCCTCCTCCCTTTCCTCAAAGATTCAAATAGAGAGAGGAGGAAGGAAAATTCAAGCACTTTCTCTCCATGTTGAAACAACTCTCCATCAACATCCCTCTCATTGAGGCATTGAAGAAAATGTCAGGGTATGCTAAGTACATTAAGGACTTGGTCACTAAGAAGCGCACCGTGAGCCAGGAGCTCTCCCAGGAGCTTCAGCATTGTAGTGTTATTGCAATGAGGTCCTTAGTTCAGAAGCGAGAAGATCCCGATGCTTTCACCATACCCTGCACTATTGGAGATGTGGAGTTTGTAAGGGCACTATATGATTTATGTGTCAGCTTTAATCTGATGCCGTTTACGGTCTACAAGAATCTAGGATAGGGAGCCCCTACTCCGACGAGCATACAGTTATTAATGGCGGATCGCATGGTGAAGAAACCTGTGTGGATACTATATGATGTGCTGGTCAAAGTTGAAAGTTTATATTCCCGCAGACTTTGTGATCCTAGATTGCAAAAAGTTGACTTCGATGTCCCAATCATCTTGGGAAGACCGTTCCTAGCCATTAGGTGAGTAGTAATGGACATGGAAGCCAGTCAACTCAGGTATAGATTGAATGATGAAAAAGTTTTCTCCAATATCTGCTAGTCCATGCAGCATCCAGATGATTTGAACAGTGAAGTCAGGGCAATGTGAAGTCTGAGTAGCCAATTTGTCCAAGTCATGCCGTGAAAATATATCAAGCGCTACTTGGGAGGCAACCTAAGGTTTTTGATGTAATAGTATAGTTATAGGTTTATTTTCAAGTTTTGGATTCATAGGTAGTAAGTTTTCTCGTATTTTGATTATAATTTTGGACATTGGGCTGGTTGCATATAGGGTAACAGTGTGTTCTATGAAGAATATACAGATATAGGACTAAGTTAGCCATTTTTGGCTGAGAAGACCATCAGGAAGTGTCTCTACGATTGGGCCTACGTATCGTAAAACACTTTATAGCCCGTACCCCATCTCGTAGAGATTTTTCAATGAGCAGAAAAATTATGCACTCTAATCCACTTGCCAACATTACAATCTGTAGATCAATATATGGGTCATGAATGGGGCTCGTGGACCCCAGGTAAGTTTCCTAAAAATTTTGCTAAGTGTTGAGGTCTCTACGACTAACTCTACGAGCCGTAAATCACTTTACGACTCGTAGATTGGTTCGTGAAACCCAGTCCTGAAATCTAAAGTTTGGATGTTCTACGAAACCATGGTTTATAGTCTGTAAAACTACAGCCCGTAATCGAGGTTTCATAGAGTCCAAGCCCATTAACTTTCTGTTGACCCGGTCAAGGTATAAATAATGGGGTCAAATTTCTAATCTAAATTACAAATATATCCAACCATCCCCCCCCCCACGTAAATTCGACCATCGACGGCAGTTGTACACCTATTCTCCGACAAGTTTCCAGCAACCTAGGGTTTAGTGCCCAGTCAGCTCCTTCATCTTCTTCAACTTAATCACACATCTTGTTAAGTTATCTCGGTTAAATTAAAACCTTTAATTTGCCTTGTTTTGGATGATTGAATTGGAAATTATGTTGGGAATGGTGTTTAGACATGAAATCCATATTTGATATTAATTTGTGTTATTTGAAATTGGGTTGCCCATGTTTGAAAAATGTTCTAAATTTGAAATTGGGTATCGTTGTCTTGATTACATGTTTTGAATAGTTGTTTATGCCTGTTGACTCACCCACCATGTGTGATTAATTGATTTTGTGTGAGAATTGGTGGGTAATGACATAAGTTTGTAATCTTGTTGAAATTGAGTAAGTGGTTGGAATTGTAGGGTAAATATGCTTAATCACTTTCAATGGGGTATGTGCATTGTAAAACATATTGGGGGTATTGGTTGTGATATGGAAATCATGTGGTTATGTGTGTTTTGCTTCAATGCTGATATATTTGTCGGAAAAAGTCATTTAGGGTACATCGTGATGGGCATAGAAACTCAGATAACTAAGTCTTCTTATCCACGAGTGGCTTTTACGACCCGTGGATTATTCCACGAGACGTAATCTCCCATAGTGCAAGATTCCAAAAACTTGAATTTTCTGAGTATCCATCAGATGAGACCTTCTACGAGTTGTATATTACTTTACGGCTCATAGATAGGTCTTGTAGATCCTTAACTGGAACAGATGTACTCACTGGAAATCTCAATGACCCGGTCTCTAACTCGTAAACCACTTTACAAGTTGTACCAGGTCTCGCAGACATTTCCAGTGATAAAAATTGTTTGAACCACTGCTTTACGAAAGCTCTTTATGTCTCATAGTACCAACTACGTCCTATAAAGGTGTTTTTGTAGAACCCTCCTGCAATTGAATGCAAATTATTTTTTCCATTCCAATCTTTGATTTGTGGGGCTAACCAAGTTGCGTGTATGTCCATGTTTTAGGTACTATGGACCCAAAATCCTAATGTGATGAGATCAAGGCCCTACAGAGAAGGCTCAGAGATAAGCCTTCGGATGATGAGTAGGCCATTACACTGAGTGGCTCACTAGAGGAGTCGGGCATCATCCCGGACGCAGATGCGGACACAGACTAGAGCTGCTGCCAGAGCTGGCAAACTTAGGTTCTCATTGTTTGCACTCCCCAGTCTGATGAGGGAGATAGCGACGGGAGTTGTCTTCCACAGGTCACTCCATCTAGAGAGGAGTCCATCTCTGAGGGAGGCTCCGAGGACTGATCAAAGATAGAGTCCTCTCCCGCACCCTGATCATCACTATCTCCACCTGACACCCTTACTAGTCAGTGGTATGTCACGGGTATGCATGACCTCTACATATAGGGCCATCAGCACAAAGAGTGGGGAAAGCTAGCCCACTCCATATATAAGGAGCCCAGAGTCATTTCCGACAGACTTGATTGTGTCCCCAATCTCTAGGACATGATTATTCGCTACGGGCTTCAGTGGCTCACACACTCTCTTGGGTGATACTCCTCGACCATGGTGAGGGAGTTTTATGCCTCATATGTATCCATATAAAGCACTCTTCCCAAGGGGAAGAAACCCCTTGCTCAGCCCAGACTGATCGAGAGAAGAGTGAGGGGCGGATATCACCATCTGCCAGATGCTTTTTGGACCACAGTTCCCTGCCCCCAGATCAACCGTAGAGTTTGACTATAGGGTGGGGTAGACGAGGGACCCTTTTTTTATGAGAGATCCCAAGCGAAGAGCCACCTTAATGAGATGGGTGGCTGGTTATATTGCTGAGTAGGGTCCAGAACCTGCATGGGTTGCCACTCACTCAGAGCCAATTGTCAAGGCTTCGCTGAATTTCCCCGTCAAGTTCTGATGGGTGGTTGTTCGTTCACGCATACGGCCTACACTTGCGGATAATACGATGACGCCGGAGCGTGCGGTTTTGGTTGCCAGCATCTTAGCTGGCTATGATATTAATTAGGCCCGCCTAATCATCGAGTAGATTTATGAGGCCGCACTGAAGAGGTCCACCTCCATCCCATTCCCTTGCTTGATATACAGGCTCTGTCTAGAGTCGAGGGTGGAGAGTTTACACCAGCTAGACTAGCTGATTGAGGCCCCGCATATATTGGATCCTAGCCTAATCAAGGCTGAAGAGAACCCGATGGCACTCCGGCGAGTAGAGCCTCCACCTATGACTGAGATGTTTGCCCCAAATGCCACCGCCTGAGGGTTCACAGACTACCACCACCACTGTTGCTGGTGCTGCTACTGCTGAGAAGAGGCCCCCGCAGCCCAAGGCAGATGAGAAGAGGAGGACCACTACTTTAGTCCCCGCACCACAAGCCACGACACCACAGGATACTCCCGCGGGCATGGTTTACGTCAACTACATCTATACAAGAGCTGGCGAAGAGGTTATCTCACGCTGAGTAATAGTTGACTCAACTTGTTCATCAGATCAGGGTATGGGTCCGCTAGGCCATTTCAGACTCAGAGGGTCGTATGCAGGCATTCGCGGTTGCTACCATTCAGGATCGTATCTCTACCGTGGATGCTCACATTGACACCTTCGAGAAGAGGGTATAGTAGAGCCTGCGCACCGCCCGGCCATCAGACTTGATGGCCCTGCAGATGGATATTCAGCGACTCTGGGCCGACATGACAACAGCGTTGGAAATACCGACTACACTACCAGAAACTACACTCCTGGTGCCAATGGTTGATCTTTTTACTCATGAGGAGCCTGTTCAGTCTTCCCACGGGAAGAGACCCTGCCCGGACGATGATCCTGATGTTGTACGATTTCAGGCAGGGATGACTGAGCAGGAAGAGCTCGAGCTTGCCTTGAGGACATCCAAACGAGAAGAAGAGATACGACGAGCTCGAGAGGTAGAGCAGGTGAGGGGTGTTGGCCCCTCCGCATAGAGCACTATTGCTGAGGAGACTACCCACCAGGAGGAGGGTGGCCAGACACACCCACACACAGGCGCTTAAGCTCCCAGGTATGTTTTTTTGACCACTTATGTTTTATTTTACTTTGATTTTTGCATTGGAGACAATACACATCTTTTTCGACGGAGTGTGATTAGTTATGGGTCTCAATGAAGTCTGAGTAGCTTAGGTCCATAATTACCCCAATTTTTGATTCCGAGGTTTCCTTACTTATGTTCTTTTTCCCTGTGGATATTTACTTTCTATTAAACCGGCATGTTTAGGATGTTTAGATAGTATTTATAGCATATAGTACTAATACCTTTGGCATACAACATGTTTTTGTGTTTTGTTTGAAAAAATGATACCCACCAAAATTTTTATAAGTAGTTAGATAGCAATCATGCATGTTTAGGTGAGGGACAATGTTTGTTCTGATAAGTGAGGATAAATCAAGATAAAAAGCATGATTTGAGAGTTGTTTGTTAATAATGAATGCAGTGCCATGTGAATGTGAGCTTAATTTGCTAAATTCATATGTTTTCTTGTAATTCAGAGCTTCCCATGTTACTCTAAGTTAGATTGTAGATTAATTAGATTAGGAAAGGATATTAGGCTATTATACTTAATAGTCCACTTAGCGTAAAATGACCAACCAAAACTATGTAATGGTTGAGCCTAACATGTACCTATTCTTTGAAAGCACCTAATTAACTTAGCCTTGTTAGTTATGAAATCCTAAAATTGGCTCTGGTCCTTCCTTGAACATTATGCACCTTGACTGGGGCAAAAAGACTAAGTTGAGGGTGGCTACTAAAAGTGACCCTTGTTCTGAGGACGGATATTGTGCACCTCAACATAGGCCAAAAGACTAAATTGAGGGTGGCTAGTGTAAGGGTGAAACAAAAAAATAAGGGGGAAAGTTAACGATACAAAGAAAAAGAAAAAATAATATACCAACTACAAGAAAAATGAGTGATGCCTTAGTTATGATCTAAAAAGATAAAAAATGAAGTCTAAAGACAAAGAAAAAAGCTGAAAATTGAAAAGAAAGCACACAGAAAAGCTTAAAATAAGAAAAAGGGAGAATGAGGTGAAAATAACTGAGTTGTGTCACACCTCCAAATCTATAAAGACGGGTAGGCACTTGATTCCCTCAAGACCCGAGAGAACCAACATACAACCTGTGCTTACTATGAATATGACTGACAACTACACATCGATGACGAGTACAAGCTACAGAGATGAGAGATAAAAATAGGTAGCACCAAGACTTTCATAGCAGCCTTGGCCATTGAGGCCATAATTGTTTAGAGGCAAGATGCAACAGAACCATATACAATAAGTCTGCAAAGCCTCTATAAAATAACATAGGTCGAGATAGGCCTCGCCTTACTTTAAGCTATAACACAACACAAAAATGCATATATTACAAACTCAGTAAAGCCCCGGATCAACTTGGAGCTCACCAAAAGCAGCTGAGTGTCGAGTGTGCCTACACCGAAGGTCTACTAGCTGGAGTACCTGTACCTGCAACATGAATTGTAGCATCCCCAAAAGTGACGTCAGTACGAAATAATGTATTGAATATGTAAGGCAATAACATATGTAAAATGAGAACTCAAGTGAAATCAAGTAGCAATACATGAATGCACATATCATAATAAAAGACCACCTTTGTTATACTTGTGGAACCATGTACATTACATTCGTTTCTTTACTTTTCAGTGCTTTATAATTCCTTTAGAAATATAATAAAAATGACCAGGTGATCAGTAGTAAAAGCGGATGACCCGTGCGACGCATTTTAACCCCTGGGATGTTGTCCTCATAGTTATACAAATTGGGATCAACACATGCTAAGCTTTCGCCCCTGGGCTGCCACCCTCATAAACCAAGTGATATCGACCAATGTTAGGCTCTTGCCCCTGGGATGCCACCCACGTTGTGAACAATGTTCAAGTCATTCTTTAGTACTTTGAGATTGTTACCTTGGTGGTCATGATGATTTTTGAGCTTTGGAACTATGTACCAATAACATAAGATAGGATAATATTATTTTAAGGTAGTACAATAATATAGGAAACAAGTGTTACATTGTCGTATACTTAGGAGTTTAAATGACAAGATTGGCTTCACGAATAGAAGTACACTCTCTTGCTAGTTCTTGGAAGAGTAATCTACAGATTTACTAATGAACGACATTGTCACTATTGGAATAGCACTTGAGGAGCTCACTGGTTGATAGTGACGCGAGTGTTCTAATTTCATGCCAAAGAATATGAAATAGGATAGTCTTACATACATTGTCGTGCCACCTTGTTATCACTGCAATGTAACTCCCCTTTTCAAATATTTATTTACAATTGAGTAGGTGATGAAACTAGCATTGGTAGTGAATAAACACATGTAGGCAGTTCACTCGCACCCACAAGTTATACCCGGGCAGCAAGCTCGTAATTACCAAACTAAGGGTGTTTGTTCAACTCTTTCTCCTCTAATTGCATTTGTGGTCACACCTCGTATCACCACGTACATGAAACAGCCCCTAAATATCATAATGTAGCAGAAGCAACGTGAACTTATGGTATCCAAGCATTATCTCATGAGTTTCTACTAACATTACACTTTAAATTCTAAAATCAGCTCACAATTGAAGTTAAAGGGGACTCCCCTCCATGGCTGTCCCAACATGCCCAAACCACTACCAAATCTTCCCACAAATTACGTCATTGACACAGACATAATCCCATAATTAACTCAAGCACAAGAGAGGGAGAAAAGTGTAGTAACTTACGTTACTTATGAGCGATTATTGCTCTCTTAACTTGTGTCTTCCAAGGGCTGAACTCTCCTTCAATCCTAGCTTGAGATGAGGGATAATATTCAAAAACCCTAAAGGTTTTTATGGTTGCTATATGAAGATAGAAGGGGAAGAAAGAGAACCTTAGATATTTTCTGAAGTGTAAAATGGTTAAAAAGAGTTGGTTACATTCCTTTTTAAGGGGACCAAGTTTGGCTGACTTTCTCCCTAATTTTTGGCCACAATGTACCAAGTAGGTGATGCACCTACTTTGCGTTTTAGCTTGGGCCTTCATAGATTTAGCTTATTGGGCCTAGGCTGCCCACTTCTCTTATTCCTTTACTTGGGTTGGGCTAGAATTTTCAAGTAAATGCTTAGTAATCTTGGGCCCTATAAGATGGTCAAACAATTTTTAGTATGTGGTGCACCTACTTGGCCCTTTAGGCTGATCAAAAGGTCTAAGTAGGTGATGTACCTACTTGCTTCATTAAGTTAAGCAAGCAGCTCGTTATCTTACTTTATTTTCCAAATCTTAATCCCATATATTATGTCTTGATAATTCACTTTAGACTTTGAACTCAAATAGCATCTTATTATCTCAAATTTAAACGATTTCATCGAGTTTAACTTTGGACTCATACCCACTAGAACATGAGGGATATCACGACGACTCTCTATCCAATTGAAATTATCATCACTTTTATGAAAGAAGCTTAGTCCCTCACCTATACCATAAGCGGTCAACTCAGCTTTTTCTTCAAAAGACACCCCTATGATAGCAAGTACCTTGTAGATCTCATCTATGAACTTTTGTGCATCCTCATCAACTTTAAAACCGTGAAACTCTAGGATTTATCCGAGCAAAAGCTCTCATCCTACTAACCAGAGTGGGAACATGAGGAGAAGGTGCAACTTGTCCCACTTGGGCGGCCACAACCCAAGCCATAATAGTAACGCAGTCCGGAATTCGGCATTAGTCATCAACTCTCCCATAAGCTCTTGGGGAGCTTGGTCTTCATCAATAGGAGCCTATCTAGGTTGAGGAGCTCTTCTTTGATACATCGTCAGAAAAAGTCACCAAATAACATTTGTTAGATTAAGGAATCCCTTAGAACACGTTTTATGGCACGACATGAATCATGAAGTGAAACATTTCCAAGAACGTCTTGTAGCCTCCTCATAGACGTGGTGCACTTCACATCTATGAATAAGACTCTACTTAGCACACATGCTGGACTCCAAGGACCATTTCAAAACCTTATTACTCTGATTCCAAATTTGTCACGACTCAAGCCTAGGGTCTAGCCGTAACACGATGAGTGAGATCTCCAAAGGAATCTCAAACTAACCCTTAACATACATACAAGTATCAAAGGTACATACATATGTCCAAAACATGCCTCTAGACAATAACATAAGACGAGGACTTGGACACTCCTTGGCTCACCTAGAAATAAAAGAAAAGACTGTCTTAGTACAACCATAGCATGATATAACTCGAGTTTCGATAACTATAAAAAGCACTTGATTGACTCATTCCATACTCGAAATAATCGAGAGATAGTAAGTCCAGTCCTCGAAGATGGAGGACTCACCTAATTAGGATCGTGACAGTATCTAGATCTAGCCACAAATATGATCAAAAGTATCACCTGCTCCTGTATCGCAATATAATGCAGGCATAAAGTATACATTAGTACTTTGGAATGAACTAAGTATGTGGTATGCAATGCAAATGAGTCATGATAAAACCTACATTAAGTGTTACATGACAAGGGTACATATATAGAATTATAGTAGAAAGAAAAGAATACCACATCAAGATGTCTTAAATCATGATGCATGAGTTTCATAGTACATAAACATAGCGAGGATGGGATCTTATCCGACATATAAAACCATGCGAGTTATTACATAGAATCCCGATGTTGCCTCTACAGCGGAGAAAGAGTGGTCTACTTACCAAAGGTAGCCCATACCTTACCTTACGAGAACAACACCCATTTCGAAAAGTGGTGATACATGCACCATCATCATCAACATAGCGAGGATGGGATCTTAACCGACATATAAAACCATGCGAGTTATTACATAGAATCCCGATGTTGCCTCTACAGCGGAGAAAGAGTGGTCTACTTA
>JAABOM020000002.1:9731302-9799519 GCA_011800125.2 Solanum clarkiae
CATTGAACCTTCAATTCCTCAAGAAAACCATAATCGGACATTTTATCAATCACTTAGCGGGTGTGTAGTGCTAGTGTAAAATTATGCAATTCAAGAGTGACATCATGTTAAACATGTCAGTGTAAAACCATCAATAGATACTTGGTAACACCCTCAAGTAATATACATCAAAACCGTTCGTCAAATCTCACATTAGAACCCTCAAGCAATATACACCAAAACCCTTCATCAAATCTCACATTAGATCTTAGATTCATAGCTTCAAGCATGCTAAAACAGTCACAATTTCATGAAACCCCAACATAGTGTGCAGTGAAATGTATAATAGATAAGACCTATAAGTAAACTAACTTCAAATCATGTAATTTTAGGTAAAAGGAAGATTAGGCATCATGGGTGAGAGGAACCCATGAAAGAAACCCACATATCTTAGCTTTGGAGAATAGCTTGATGAAGATTATAGATGGAGGCTTGAAGCTTGAGTGAGAACCTTGAAATTCGGATGAGTTTGAGACTTGAATTTAGGACATGAAATATTGATTAAGTGTTTGAGTGAGTATTTCAGAATGTCTTGAATGATATAAGGGTAAAATAAGGCTAACTATAGGCATTTTCATGCATAGGAATATGTAGGACCAAGAGCCAAAAGTCTTGGACCGAGATAGAAAACTAGACACAAAAATGAATTGAGGCACGCCCTTGGCTCGTCACACCAGGGGCACAAAAACCTCACTGGAAATTGATTTTTGCGATTTTCAAGTTTTGATATGGTTACTTTTAAATCTAGGTTAGACCTATTTGCCACTAAATTTAACTTCCTGTACAAAAATATGAAGTCGGATTTTTGATATCATGCATAGATTTTGAGATATATGAAAATAATGATTCCCGAGACTTCCGAGGCATATTTTTGGGCACTTTTAGGGTCATTTCTCTACGACTCGTAGGTTTTGCTATGAATCATACCAGCATATCGTACCTGTAAATTTGCAGCTGATTCAGTAAATGGTTTTTTTATGTGTTTTCTTAGTTTTTCTTTCTTTTTTCTGTGTGATTCTGATTGTTTAGACATAATGGTGCTCATTATGGGTTTGCAATGCAATTTTCAGGTCTTATGGATTCGAAGGGTAGAAAAGAAGTTATTAAAGCTTTAGGTCGATGGTTAAGAGATGAGTCATCAGATGATAATCAGTTAGAATGGTCAAATGAGGAGTTGAATATGCACATTGACCTTGCAGCAAATGTACCTTCGACTAAGTCTTCAGCAGGAAGTATCTGAATGGAACTCACTAGTCTCTTAGAGTCTGAGGAGGAGGGTACTGAAGATGGTTCAGATAACAGAGCATCACGCTCGGAGTCCGGGTCTATTGAGGCATCACAGGCCTAATGTGAGGAGGCTAAATCACAACCTCCGGCACATCCCTCGATCACCTCCATCGACCCCAGAAACACTAGATGTGGAATACCAGGGATGGAAGCAATTTATAACAAAGGTATGGAGCTAAATGGACAGCGGAAGTATGTTCGACAATTTCACGAGGAGCCGAGGCTAAATGATTCAAGGCTGAGTAGGGTGCCAAATTTGGAAGTGGAGATTGACCCAGATGGACTGAGGTGGCTATCACAGAGGTTAGGCAAGTATGCCCCATATATAGTTCGAAGTTCTATGCTGCCTATGTTGCTAATATTATCAGAGATTTTCCCAAGTGGAAGCAAGCCATGGAGTAACCCAGGTCACGAAAAGTCTTAGACCAAGGCCAACTGGCTGATATTTTTGAGGAGACTCTCAGGAGGGTTCAGTTTGGGCTGACTTATAGGTTACCACGCTCCATCGCAAAGTATGATGATAAGATCGAGAAGATAAGACAAGCAGTGAGTGAGAAGAACGTGGACCTAAAAATCGAGCTCTTTAGGAGGATAGCTAGTCAGATTTGTAAGAGATGTGTCGAGCTTACATGTGTCACAGACCACGCCGATCTGATCATGAAGACTCATCTTTTATTTCCAACTAAGTGTTGGGGGTCAATTATCCGTACATGCATCAGGCCTACTTTCATGGATAATGTGATCACTCTGGAGGGAGTTGTAATGCTAGCCAGTATCTTAGCTGGCAATGATATGGATTGGGCCTGAGTTATAGTGGAGCAGCTACACGAGTTAGCTATACGAACTCAGACCTTATTGCCTTTTCCCATCTTGATACACAGACTCTGCAATGAGGCTGAAGTACATGTCTCCCTTCACTTTGAAACACATGTAGAGGCCCTGCATACCATGGATCCTATCCTGATTAAGGCTGATGAAAATCTTGTAGCCTTACAGTGAGCGACTTCTTCTCCTATTCCGAATCCATTTTCTCCAGAACCACATACGCAGGAGTCGAATCTAGCTACCACCAGCTCCACTCCAGTTTCACCAGAGCTTCCTCTAGATATCGATACTGAGGCGATGCCATCCTTAGATGCACCTGTACTAGCACCTTCTACTACTCAGGTTGCCTCCGTAGACTATCTTCTTGTGTCTATTTTTGCTTTTCAGGCTTTAGTATGTAGGTTAGCGAAGAAGGACCTCCAGCTGAGAAGATTGATGAGCCATATCAACTCATGGGTTCGTCAAACACTCCAAGACTTAGAGGAGAGGGCCAGAGCATTCACTATTGATATTGTAGATCAGAGAGTTACTGTAGTGGATGCTCGGGTCAACTCCTTCGAGGACGGAGTTCGAAGGAGGCTTGAGGGTGTACGACCTACTGAAGTGGCTGCCATGAAGGATGAGTTGGCCAAGTTCAAGGTCGATTCGATGAAGACGTTAGCAGTCCCAGAGGTGGCACTAGGTGGGAGATGATGTGATCGACTTATTTGGTGATTGCGTGTATGCCTATGGGAAGAGGCCCCTGGGGATTGATGATGCAATTGTGAGCCAGAATAGACCCAAGACAACTGATGAGGTGGTAGAGCTAAAGGAGAAGATTACCGATGAGGTGGTAGAGAGTCCTTCGCTGTGGAGGCAATGAGGAAGGATCGGAAGTAGCAGATAGCACAAAGAGCTGGTAGCTCAGGTACAGTTGTAGCCCAAACTACCGAGGAGGATAGAGAGCCCCAAGACCAGATGGATGCCGATGCTTGAGCACCATATGTTTGATACTTTTGACCCTCTGTCCTTATTGATGCTTTTAGATACTTTGTACTCATTATGGTCTTTTATACAATTTTTTTTGTTATTGCTTTTATGGATATTTTATTTTGGATATTTGGTTTTTATCTAATTTGTTGGATGATTGGTTTTAATATTGGATTTTAAAAGCTTATATATATGTGTGTGTGTGTATGTGTGTGTGTGTGTGTACACACACACACTTTGAGGACAACGTATCATTGTTTGGTAGGGTGTGGGAAGTTATGGACTAGGGTAAAGTCTGAGTAACCTTTAGTCCATAGCTTTCCTATTTTTGATCCCAAGGTTTTCTTATCGTGTTTCTTTTCCTTATGGATGAGTTTGTTTTCTGTTGAACTGGCATGTTTAGGTGTTATAGATAATTTGTAGATATATAGTTATTATTACTTGTGCAATATGCATAATCTTGAATGGTTTGATGAATCTTTTGAAAAATTGGGTACCCTCAAAATTTTTATGATTGTTGGTTACAATTGTAATCTTGCATATGATTAGTCTGGCAGTGCTTGTTTTGATGAAGAAAAAGCAAGTTGATGCTTGAAGCATGATTTATGAGTCTATGTTGATTGTGTATGTTATGCCATGATTGTGTGAGCTAATTTTGCCATATTCATGCATTTTATACTGATTCAGGACATGCCTTATTACTCTAAGATTGGACTGGAGATCTTGGTTGATTAGGAAAGGATCTTAGGTCATTGTACTTTAGGTTAGTCTACTTGTGCCTGAATGACCTACCAAATGCAGTGGTTTAAGCCTTGTTCCAAATGTTTGAGCATTAGACATACCCATTCTTTTTTGTCACCTAGCTAGCCTAGCCTTATTTTGTGAAATACCTTGATATTGACCCTGGCCTATCCTTGAACATGTGAACCTTGATGGAGGCAAAAAGCCTAAGTTGAGGGTGGCTACCAAAAGTGGCCCTGGTTTAACTAATGGATGTTGCGTACTTCACCTCAGGCTAAATGCCTAAGTTGAGGGTGGCTTATGTTTTGGTAAAGTAATGAAAATAAGGTAATTAGTGCGGAAAGAAGGAAAGAAGAGGAAACAATGTGCCAGGTGAGAGAAAAAGAAAGAAAAGTTGCCTTGAATTTAAAAGAATAGCAAATTGAGTTCGAAAATGAGGCACAGCTGAAAAGATGAAAAGAAAGCACCCAAAAAACTTGAAAATGATGAATAAGGGAGGACATAATGAAAATGGCTGAATTGTTGAGGTGAAAGTGTTGAAAAACGTGGTTCATGAATAGATTTTAGTCACTATTTGTCTAAAATGTCATACAAAAGTCCCGGGAGCCTGCGTTACAAGCCTATAAAGTCCTGAGTGATCCTAATTCAACTAGTCAACAGTTTGGAGTATTAGTATATGGGAAAGCCTATGGTCTTAGTTATCATGCATGAATTTCATTTGTGAAAGAGAGGACGCTTGCACAGTCTCTAAACTTTGAATGTACTTTTGAGTGAGATAGAGGGACTTCTTTTTTGTGAGGACATTTACATTGAATGATTGGCATATGATTTGTTCGGTGATTGTGAATTGTTCATACTCCTTCGCTTGTCATAGTTTGATTGTCAGATGTATCATTGTATCTTAGTTTGCTTGGTGTCTATTTAATCAGGTTTTGAAAATAACAATTGTGTACTTGAGTTGAAATTGAGTCATGTATATGCCATTAGGATAGTTGCTATGTGTTTCTTATTATCTATTTAGATCTGGTCGTCGCTTGAGGACAAGCAATAGTTCTAAGTTGTGGGTGTTGATGTGCTATCAAATTACAGAACATTTGATGCCTAAAACATAGGATTTTGCATGTTCTTAATGGACTTTTTATGGTTTTTATGTGCTTTTTTGTTGTTCTTGCAGAAAATATAGTTTGGCATGATTTTGGGAGAAAATTACAAATTTTGATGAAATTCAGGAAATACAAACCACCCTACGAGTCATAGCCCAAGCTATAAGTCGTAGTGTGCCTTTGTAGCAAAATTAAGGTCAGATATACGAGGCTAGCCTATGAGTTGTATGTCTCACTACGATCCGTAGGAGGGTGCCTTATAGCCAAAAATAGTGTTGCCAAAATTTGGACCAAGAACTGCAACTAAAGACTATGAGAAGACACTACGAGTCATAGATCAGACCATGACTCATAGAAATACCAAGTGCTGACTACGAAATCCTGACTACGACTCGTAGGTCACCCTACGAGTCGTAATTACAAATCGTACCTGTTACTAAATGTATTTTCTATCTTATATTTAGGGTATTTTTGTAAATAGTATAAATAGTAATGATAGGGTTTATGAAAGGGAGATTTGCCACTTTACAGATTCTACAACTTTGAATATTCTTAGAGATCTTTTCTAGGGTTTAGTGTAGATTTTAGTATTTTAATTTTGAAAACTCATTTTGGCAGATTTGAAATAACTTGTATTCAACTTCTATTAATCCAAGCTTATCGGTTCAACATCAAGGTGGTTTTGTTCTTCATTGTTCTTGCGTAATCTTTAAACTATGTCTATTCCAATCATTGTTTGTGAGTTTTCCCTAGGCATGAGTAGCTAATCGCCCACAACTTGGGGTTATGGGAACCTTAAGGAGTTGACTTGAAATAACTCGGATATTGTGCATTTCTTTGATTGGGTTTTTGCATGTATTGTCTATTTCCCTTCATTTTGAATGTTGTTTAGTGGTGGCCAATACCAAACCCCGCCTACTATCATGATCCTAACCAGGTAGTGACGAATAGGAAAAAGGAAGTGGATGACAGGATTCGATTGATGTGTTCTCATCTAATCAACCAAACCAGACCAAGGGGAGGTTGACTGGGACCAATGGGTAACAGTTAGTTGGCACACCATGTTTGCCGACCAAGCAATATGACGAAATTCGACCTTCACCTTCACAAGAGGCATAGAAGAACCTAAGTTACTGTCCTGCATGCGATGTCTCAATTAGGGTTATGTTATCCGGGGTATTTTATTTAAAGAATCATGGGGAACACAATTCTAATGTTGTCCCTCAACTTGATTGTCTTCTTACATTTGTAGTGTAGTATGTTAATTGTTTTTCAGTTTTAAATTGCCAACACCACCCACCCCCACCCCCATTTTAGAAAATAGAGTTGATTGATGCTTGAAATGATTGGTAGTGAGTCAATATGGTTAACCTCGTATTCCCTGTGGATTCGACCCTAACCTCTTATTAAATTTATACTTGATAGCGATCACTTTACTGTTTGAGAATGAACATCAAAGACGAAAACTCATTTTTTTTGTTGGTGTTTTTTGTTTTTATCTGTTGGTGCAAACATTTAACTTTAAATTATGACCACTTTAACTAAAATTAAGAAAAAACAACAAATTATGATTGATTAAAGATGAGGTTCTAATTAGAGAGGCACAGGACTATGATAATGATCTAAGTGCTGAAATATAATCAGTGCCTTGCAAGGTTGGAGAATGTGTCATTAATAAGGTGAGTGAGACTTTGAGCTTTAGTGCTTGCTTTACAAATATGTTTTGAAAAATATATTTTTCTTGCTTGGTGCATTTGTTGGGACAAGTAGAATTGTTATTCTTGAATCAGCTCTAGATATATTATTTTCCAAGAATATCGAATATTTTTATAAGTTATATAGTGTATTGTTAGATATCTTTCGTCATTATTGTTCTATGGTTACTAGGGACATATAAAACTATCATACTATGTTATGGGCATATTCATATTGTCGTAATATGTTATGGACTTTGTACACACTACTGTAATATATTAGGGGCTTTATACACGTTGTTGTAGTATACTTTTGGAGCATTGTATATGTTTTTGTGGACTAGTCGGGATGATGGACTAATCTCCTTCACTGCCATTTAAGATAAGCTTTGAGTGTGGATTAAACTGAGACATTGTAGTAGTGTTTTGAACATTTAATTAACTTATTGAGTTATATTAAGAAGTATATTCTTGTGCATATCGTTTATATATACTTTTCATGCAGATGTATTTTCTAATGGTAATTCCAAGGATTTTAAAGTGACGAGTCGAGAATCTTACAGGGTTATATTTTATATATAGCTCACTCCTTACTTGCATGTCTTTGCAGATACTGTTGTAGAGGATGAGACTAGAGGCTGATGAGTTCCTTTTCTTGGATTATGTTGCTGTGGTGAGCCTTTGTGTTGTTCGTGGAGGCTACTATTTTAGATTTATCTATCATATCTTATGTGTCATGACCCAACTTCTCAGACCGCTATGAACCTACCCCAAACCACCAGTAGAGAAGCCTAACCCATAACTCAAAACATAGGAAATGGGCTACCTGATAGAAGACAATCCTACTAAGTAAAAACTACAACAAGAAAGGTAATATAGATACAAAGCCAAAGAAAACAATAGACCGAACCCCACCCCAAGACCCTGCATGAGTCAGTACCATGATCTACCGGAGGTAGACATGTAGTATGAGTACCAAACAAATGGTACTCGAGAAGCATAGACCGACTGAGCTCACAGATAAAGCAAGTACAAATATCATGAGTAATAAGATAATTAAAGCACAAGTATAGTATAACAATCCACGTAATGTACTATAAAATATATAGGAAAAAGAGAAGAAGATAGGAAACAACTTCGGAGGGTTGGGTCAACTACTTGCTAACATAAGAGACATGGATAGAAGATGAATTGGCAAAAATGACAAAATAGCTTTGGGGCTTGGGATGATCCAACAACCTAGGTACAAGTTTGACTAACCGAATCTGGCACATATCCAAACAACAGGGAAAATAATTACACATATTGTGATTATCAATTTCGACACACCCTCAACTCGAAGGAAACCATCATACTTACCATAATAACCAAATCCCTACAACATGAAAATGCATCAGCATGGATATACGCAAACAAAAAAATTGATGTCCTATACCACCAATGATACAAGCAACAAATAGAACCCTAACTAGCATCCCATATGACTAAGGGACCACACGACAAATAATATATTGGGAATGACAGTGCATGTGAATGCAATGCATGATACCTCTTTGCTTCATCTTCATAAGTGTCGCACAACCTATAATAGCCTAGCTAGCAAAGTGGGTTCATAGTGTCCTTCACCCAACATAACATTTCCTCGGTGTGAAGTCCCCTAGGGCTTGGGACACCCATACGAACTACCTGGGCCTACACTAGGATTTATCATAATAATCAACTCTGTTGGGAATACCTGGAGGAATAACAGTAGCCAATGTAGAAAGAGCATCAATAAGCCGGCCAATAAGGTCATAAAAATTTAGATTATCCCAGATGCCTCTCATAATCTCAAGTAGAAAGGAATACATCCTTGACGCCTTTAAGTATCAAATATTGAAGTACATGGGGTTCAAGTGGCATGACTCTCGATAAAACTAGTAAAAATATGATATACATCTATCCCATACAACCAATCCAAAACAATATCATATAAGTAGTAAGAAAACTATTTCACCCCTCTCACTTTCGGTGCATACTGATAAAACAATGTATGACCAGAATCGTGCCACAAAAATAGTATAGATGAACAACTAATGAAATGCATGTCACCTCAGAATCAAAACTAGTCACACAACATTTATGAAAACTGAAACACCCCCAAAAAGTGCCCGAAAATGGGCCTCGGAAGTGCCCGAAATCATAATTTCCATATATCTCCAAATTCATGCAACATCTCAAACATCCGACTTCATATTCTTGATTAAGGGGCAAAATTGAGTGGGAAATGGGCCTAACGCTGATTTTAGAGTGACCATATCAAATTTTGAAAATCGCAAAATGTGATTTCGAGAGAGCAGTGTGTGCCCCTAGCACAACGCGGCCAGGGCGCGCCACTGTGTATTTTTGCCAGTTATTTTTAGTTTGGTCCAAGACATTTGAGTCCTGGGCCTAAGTCTTCCAATGTGTAAAAATATCTATACTTAGCCATATTTCACCTTCATATCATACAAGACATTCCCCAATACTCTCTCAAATACGTAGATACATATTATACTCAAAATCAAGAGATCAAAACTCATTCCAGATCTTAAGAATTTCACTAAAGCTTCAAGTCTCTATTCTAATCTTCATCAAGAAATTCTCCAAATGAGGGTTTCAACCATTGGGTCCTTTCACCCATGGTGCCCAAGCTTCCTTTTTACCTAAATTACTAGTTTCTAAGTCGATTTTACTTATGAGTTTTCTATTATGAATTTGACTATGAACTATGTTGAGATTATGTAAAAGTATGACTGTTTAAGCATGTTTTGAGTATATCTTAGACCTATCTTGATATTTCATGAAGGGTTTTGATATATATTGCATGAGGGCTTCCCAAGTGTTTGGTGGGTGGTTTTACATTCAGTTTTCTTACATGATTTCACTCTTGAATTGCATGGTTTTACACTAGCATTACACACCCACCAAGTGTTTGATAGAATGTCCAGATTATGTTTCTTGAGTTGTTGAAGGCCTAGTGCATGGCATATGAGTTAAGTGATTATATGGTGATGAAAGGTTTGTATACATGTCTTGATTTCATGAGAAGTATCTACTCTGTTGTGAGTTGACCATAGCAAAATAAGGGGTGATGCATCAATCACCTCGGATGGGGGTGGTAAGCCATAAATCAATTAAGGAGTTGGTACCTCAATCACTCACCGTGGAGGGTGGTCATGTCTATCAACCAATTGAGGGGTTGGTACCTCAATTGCCTCTGATGGGGTAGTAAGCTATTAACCAATGAAGGGATTGGTACCTCAATCACTCCCGGCAGGGGATGGTCATATCTGTCAACCAATTGAGGAGTTGGTACTTCAATCGCCTCAGATAGGGGTGGTAAGCCATCAACCAATTGAGGGTTGGTATCTCAATTACTTCCAATGGAGGGTGGTCATATCTGTCAACCGATTGAGGGGTTGGTACCTTAATCACTTCTAAGGGGTGGTTCACCTTGGATTCTGAGTTTTTGCTTGGTGTATGATGATTTTCTATTACTACATACGTAATATGTTCTAATTAAGCATGTTTTACTTCAAGCATCACTCATGCATTACATATTGCAACATGCTCGTTTATTGCCTAGCTATGAATTTCGATTATATTGCCTCTCTCTTGTAGCATTACATCCTACATACTTAGTACATTCAAACATACTAACACATACTCTATGGCTACATGATATTACAATCTAAGAATCAGAGCTCCACTTGATCATCCCCCTCCTCCACATAGCTAGTATGGTTATTCTCAAAGAAAGTTAGTGATTCCTCAACTTTGGGGACAATATCTTTTATCTTATGCTATGTATAAAATTTCTCTTTCCTCTTTATTGTATATTGCCTGGTTGTTAGCCACGTGGAGGAGGATGCTCAAGTAGGGCTCTGATTCCTACATGGTGACATCATGTAGGCATAGAGTATATATTAATACATTTGAATGTACTAAGTATGTGGGATACAATGCTAGCAAGAGATAGGCAACATAATCGAAATGCATAATCATAAGCAAAGGATAGGTATAACGTCAATATGACATGTATACTCAATGCTTAAGGTAAAACATGCTTATAAATCATGAACAAGGAATGTGGACTAGATATAGGAAACATACTCAAACCCCTTTGTACCAACCTTCATAAAATGGGTCAAATGACCCCTACTCACCTTACGGTATAACTTTTTTGGATAGTGATATCAATACCCCCACCATAAGACATAGTCTTTCTGGTAGGTAGTATAAGATATCCACTACTTACGAATCATCTTTAGGGTAGGAAACGTGATTCATTCTATCTCACGGCATGGCCTTTTCAATAGAATGTCCATACCTTACGATATGATCTTTCCGATGGGAACCTTTAGTCTTTCTACATTATGGCATGTCCATTTTGGTAGGATGTCCATACCTTATGATATAAAATTTTCAGTAGGCATAATTAAATAGACCTTACGACATGGCTTTTCTGGCAGGGTGTCCATACCAATAATATTTTCAGTGGGAACCTTTAGTCTTTCTGCCTTACGGCATGGACCTTTTGGTGGGATGTCTATACCTTAAGATATACTCTTTTCAATAGGCACAATTAAGTATTCTACCTTACGGCATGGCCTTTTTGGTAGGGTGTCCATATCTTACGATATAAACTTTCCGGTAGGCACAATTAGCTATTCTACCTTACGGCATGGCCTATTTGGTAGGGTGTCCACACCTTACGATATGATTTTTTTGGTGGGAATGTTTAGTATTTCTACTTTACAGCATGGCCTTTTTGGTGGGATGTCCATACCTTATGATATAATCTTTTCAGTAGGCACAATTAGCTGTTCTACCTTACGGCATGGCCTTTTTGGTAGGGTGTCCATACCTTACAATATGATATTTTTGGTAGGAATCATTAGTCACTCTACCTTAGGCATGACCTTTTTGGTAGGAATCATAGAACTAGCTCATTCAACAATTACATTTCAATATTCAAGAAGGACCTCCTCATTTTCCCAAGAACATAACAAACATAAGAACCCAACAATCTACATGCAACCCCATATGTACTTCCCGTGAAACAACTCATATAGACATCCTATCATCATCATAAAGTCATAATATAATCATTGTAGGACCGTTCAACTCATAAGTCTTGCATTGGACTTTCAATTTCTCAAGAAACCCTAGCCGGACATTTTATCAAATACTTGGAGGATATGTAATGCTAGTATAAAACCATGAAATATAGAGATAAAATCATGCAAGAAAATTCATTGTAAAACCATCAATCAACACCTTATAGTACCGTCAAGCAATATACACCAAAACCCCTCATCAAATCTTACAATAGATCCAAGATTTATGGTTCAAGACATAGTAAAATAGTCACAACTTTACATAGCTTTAACTTAGTGTGCAGTAAATTTCATAATATGCAAGACCTATTTGTAAATCAACTTTATATCATGCAATTTGAGTAAAAGAAGGCTTGGTTATCATAGGTGAAAAGAAACCATGAAAGAAACCCATATACCTAAGCTTTTGGAGAAACCTTTGGTGAAGATCGGATATAGAGACTTGAAGATTGAAGGAGAACCTTGAAATCTGGATGAGGGTTTGAGACTTGAATCTTGAGAGAAATATAGGACTAAAGGTTTGAGTGAGTATTAGGAAATGCTTTGGTGATACAAGGTGAAATAATACTAAGTATAGGTGTTTTCTTGTGTGTGAAGGCTTAGGCCCAAGACCCAAAAGTCGACCGAGATAAAATCACTGCCAAAAAATACATAGGTCCACATTTGGTCCTCGAAGCGCACCTATCACGGAGGCAAAATCAATACATATCAGCGGCAGTTGCGCGTCGTAGCACTGTCGCGGATCGATTTTGCATAAGAAGAGTTATGAAAAATGAAATTTCTAATCGTTAGCTCTTAAATAAGGGTTAGACCCTTTTTTCCCCTAATTTTGACCCCCTAAACAAGAATATGTAGTCAAATTTTCGATATCACGCACGGGTTTTAAAATATATGAAATTTAAAATTCTGGGCATTCCAAGGCACATTTTCGGGCACTTTATTTTGGGGTAGTTTCAATATCTCCACCTTGGGAAAATTCATCTCCGAAGATAAAAGAGACGTATATGACAAGAGTTATCATAAGCAAATCAGCCCCAACAAAATGCAACATTGTATCTAAAACACCATTTTCAAAATCTCAACATTACTGTAAAATCATCATAAACTTGCCAACTTAAACATGGATATATATGAATGACATAGGGGATGAAACATAAGGCTTGGAATTATGAAAGGCCTGGACATATTGTCATAAGCTCATATAGGAATGAAAGAGGTACGGATGTCATTTTTCCATGCCCCCTCCGGCTCCCCAAGGGACACCTTCTACTTGACAATACTTTCAATAAACTCCATTACACCTCCAATCCTTGAAAGCCACCATATCACTTGGATCACCATGCACCACCTTGTCATGGTCACATGGAAATAGAATAGTCAGTCCACATCTATAGGTCATTCCCAATCCTGAAGCAATCTTACCAACCTCACTTTACACTCTACAAGGACTCATAAACCAAGCTCAATTGTCAACCTTAAACCCACCTAGTCTGCTTTGGTACCATAAACCACCATTTTTTCCTTGGGAGACAACCTCCACTCTACCATCTCTTCACCCAACACATCCAATCCTAATAAGACAGAATCAAAGCCTTGCTTAACCTAGACCACTTCAATGAAAGAAGATTTGGAACCATCAAGAATACTACACTACCATGCTCAAATTCCTCCAACCTAATCCCTTAATCTAGCCAAACAATGGACCCCTCAAGTCACCTCTATGCCACCATCGACAATACATGCTAGGCTACTTAGAGCATTAACCACAACACTAGCCTTACTGGGAAAAATAATAGACACATATATCATAATCCTTAAAGAATTCTAACCATTTTCTTGTTATCTTTCATTACCTATTACAATTAGCAACAATCCCCTCACCATTCAAGACTTGAAACACTACCCCCTAATGATTCACAAGCTCTAAATAAATCAATGCACCACCATTAGAGACCACCACAACACATGTCAAGGTAGGTTTTTAAGACCCTACTCAAGAAACCCACAAACACCACCGCTGCATAAGTCAACCAAGCAACTCTACCAATGCTCAAAGTTTTCACTCATAGTCCGAAAAGACACTTAAGGATATCACCTACCCTCACCATTACTTGGGGAGAAAACCCTAACCAAAGATCAATCATAGACAAGTGTCTAACCCATTCTGGTGGACCCAAAAGATTGGCTATCCTCAACCATCATATTACAACCTTACGGGTTTTACACTCATTGGAAGCATGTTATGCCAGTAGCCCAAACTACCCCAAGACCTCCAACACATCAAGCTAAGTTCAACGAAGATCATAACACAAGACTTCTATGCAATAAGAACATGGGCCAACCCGTAAAGATCAATTGAGCCTTAAAACAAGAATGGACCTACCTCTTTTGCTACCACTTGACAACCTCTCACTCAAAGACGGGTTCACAATGGAGTCGAATTCTAACTCTATGGGTCATTCCATCAATAGAGACACAACATGCATGCAACTAAACCATCCCAAGTATAACATCAAAATCTACCACATCGAATCTAACGAGCCACAAAGCAAGATCTAATGTAATTTGAACATGGAACAACACTTACGAACTTTCTATCAACAATATACACAACCAAGAGGTGGACACCAAAGGTTCACATATCGACTCGGGATACACAAGAAGCCCACTACCAACAAAAAGCAATAATGAAAGAAATAGTGAAACTCAGATCCATCAAAATCAAAACCTTCAACTTACCTTCCTTCTCCTTCCTCCTTGAAGTGACATGATTAAGTAGAAGAGCAAAGGACATTCATTAGAGGGTCGTAGACCATGAAGAATGGAAACATTTTCTAAAATGCCTCATAGCCTCCTATTCATAGTCATGGCGCGCTTCACAAACATGAATAGGACTCTAATCGATGTGGTGTGTTGGACTCTGAGGATCTATCAACCTAGTGCTCTGACACCATCTTTGTCACGATCCAAGATTAGGGCATAGATATGATCGGCGAATGTGGAACTCGAATGAACCCCAAACAAGACTCACAGTATATCAACACACATCCTTGGTCGTGGAAGCAATATAAAACAACATAAGAAACATAAAAAAGGAGAATTAGGACTAAGGAAGAGATAGTTAAACATTTGAGTAATATAAATGAGTCAAAGCTCAAACATAATACATAACTTGTCCAACGACACCTCTAGACATAGGACTTAGCGAGGGCCAAGACAAACAACCAGGCTCACCCTCATAGTCAAAACATAATCAAAAGAGAGAAAGTCTTAATACATAGAAAGAGATCATAAGCAATGTCCCTGGAATGGAGGACGCACTAAGAAGCTTGAGCAAAGTTGTACCAGCCATGTGGAGGAGGATACTCAAGTAGGGCTCTAGTTTTTGCATGGTGACATCATGTAGGCATAGTGTATGTGTTAGTACATTTGAATATACTAAGTATATGGCATGCAATACTAGCAAGGGATAGGAAACATTATCAAAATGAATAATCATAAGCAAAGGATAGGTATAAAGTAAATATGACATGCATGCTCAATGCTTAAGGTAATGCTTGTAAATCATGAATAAGGAATGTGGACTTAATATAGGAAATATACTCAAACCCCTTTGTACCAACCTTCATGAAATGGGCTAAATGAACCCCACTCACCTTACGGTATAACCTTTTTGGAGAGTGTTATAAATACTTTTACCATATTACATAGTCTTTTTGGTAGGTAGTATAAGACGTCCCCTACTTTACGATATCATCTTTTGGGTAGAAAACATGATTCATTTTATCTTACAATATGGTCTTCGCAATAGAATATCCACACCTTATGATATGATCTTTTCAGTGGGAACATTTAGACTTTCTACCTTATGGCATCGCCTTTTTGGTGGTATGTCCATACCTTATGATATAAACTTTTTGGTAGGCACAACTAGCTATTCTACCTTACAACATGGCCTTTTTGGTAGGGTGGCGACACCTTACAATATGATTTTTTTGGTGGGAACCTTTAGTTTTTCTACCTTATAGCATGGCCTTTTTGATGGGATGTCCATACCTTACGAGATAACCATTTCGATAGACACAATTAGTTATTCTTCCTTATGGCATGGCCTTTTTGGTAGGGTGTCCATACCTTATGATATAAACTTTTCGGTAGGCACAATTAGCTATTCTACCTTACAGCATGGCCTTTTTTGTAGGTTGTCCACACCTTATGATATGATCTTTTTGCTGGGAACCTTTAGTTTTTCTACCTTACGCATGGCATTTTTTGGTAGGATGTCCATACATTACAATATACTCTTTTTGGTAGGCACAATTAACTATTCTATCTTGCGGCATGGCCTTTTTGGTAGGGTGTCCATACCTTACGATATGATCTTTTCGACAAGAATCATTATTCAGTCTACCTTACGGCATGGATTTTTTGGTAGGAATCATAGAACTAGCTCATTCAACCATTACATTTCAATCATCAAGAAGGAACTCCTCACATTCCCAAGAACATAACAAACATAAGAACCCAAGAGTCTACATGCAACTCCATAGGTGCCTTCCCATGAAACATCTCATATTGACATCCCTATATTCATCATGAAGTCATCATATAATCATTGTAGCACCATTCAACTCATAAGTCATGCATTGGACCTTCAATTTCTCAAGAAACCCTAGCCGAACATTTTATCAAACACTTGGCAGGTGTGTAATGCTAGCATAAAACCATGAAATATAGAGATGCAATCATGCAAGAAAACAAATTGTAAAGCCATCAATCAACACCTTGCAACACACTCAAGCAATATACATCAAAACTCCTGATCAAATCTTACAATAGATCTAAGATTTACAGCTCAAAACATAGCAAAACAGTCACAACTTTACTTAGCTTTAACATAGTGCGTAGTGAATTTCATAATATGCAAGATCCATTTGTAAATCAACTTAAATCATGAAATTTGAGTAAAAGAAGTTTTGGGTGTCATGAGTGAAACGAACCCATGAAACAAAATGACATACCTTAGCTTTTGGAGAAACCTTCGGTGAAGATCGGAGATGGAGACTTGAACCTTTAAGGAGAACCTTGAAATTCGAATGAGGGTTTGAGACTTGAATCCTGAGAGAAATACAGGACTAAGGGTTTGAGTGAGTATTGAAAAATGTCTTAGGTGATATGAGGGTGAAATAATGCTAAGTATAGGTCTTTTCTCGTATGGGAAGGCTTATGTGAAAGACCCAAAAACCTTGGACAGAGATAAAAATCACTGGCAAAAAAATACACAGGTCTACATCTAGTCCATAATGCAGACCTATCGCATAGGTAAAATTAATACATGTCTGCAATAGTTGTGAATTACGGTACTGTCGCGGATTGATTCTGGATAAGAAAAAATATAAAAATTGAAATTGCTAATCGTTAGCTCTTAGATTGGGGTCAGACCCTTGTTCCCCTAATTTTGACCGCCTGAACAAGAATATGAAGTTAGATTTTTGATATCATGCATAGATGTTGAGATATATAGAATTTAAAATTCTAGGCATTTCGAGTCACATTTTCGAGTACTTTTTTTTGGGGTCATTTCACCAAGATGATGGTGGTGTGGTGTCTAATGCTTTGTGTCCAAAGTATGGTAGGGGTCATGGTGGCCCATGCTTGAGGGATACCAAATCTTTTTTTGGTTGTGGAGAAGTAGGCCATAAGATGATTGATTGTCTACATAATCGCAACAAGGGTTAAGATGTTCATCCATAAGGTTGGGGTGCTTATTTGGTTCCTTTTGGGAGAGGAGGCCAACAAGTTGGTTCCCCAAGGTACAATCTGTTCTATGCGCACCAAGGGAGACAAGGGGTGGATAAGATGCCCGATATCATTATTAGTATGTTAAAAGTCATTGATTTTGATATGTATACATTGATAGACCCGAGTGCCACTCTTTCTTTTGTTACACTTTTTGTTGCCGAAAAGTTTCATATTGAGCCTGAATTGTTGTGTGAGTCTTATGAGGTGTCTATTCCCGTTGGTGTGTTTATTGTTGCTAGAAAGATCCATAGAAATTGTCCCACTTGCATCTTGCAGAAAATATTGCCTTGTGATCTTGGTGAGTTTGATATGGTTGATTTTGATGTCATTCTTGGGATGGATTGGTTGCACGCATATTATGCCTCTATTGATTGTAGAACCCGTAGGGTTAAATTCCAATTTTCAAATGAACCCGTCCTTGAGTGGGAGAGTTATGACGTGGTTGTCAAGGGTAGATTTATCTCTTGCATTAAAGCCCCAAAGTTGATCTCTAAGGGGTGTCTATATCACCTTGTGAGGGTTAGAGATGTGGAGTCCAAAGTCCTCCCCATAGAGTCAGTTCCGGTGGTAAATGAGTTTCTTGATGTCTTTCCTAATGACCTTCCCAATGTTCCTCCCAAAAGGCAAGCAGACTTTGGTATAGACCTCCTTCTCGATACTAAACCCATTTCTATTCCCCTTTACCATATGGCCCCAACGAAGTTAAAGGAGTTGAAGGAGTGATTGAGGGATTTGTTGGAGAAGGGTTTTATTAGGCTATCCAATCAACTTTGGGTGCACCGGCATTGTTTATAAAGAAGAAGAAGAAGGGGTCTCATAGAATGTGCATTGACTACCATCAACTTAATAGGGTTACCATCAAGAATAAATACCCTCTACCAAGGATTGATGATTTGTTCGACCATCTTCAAGGGGCTACTCACTTCTCTAAGATTGATCTTTGTTCTGGGTATCAATAAGTGAAGGTGAGGGAGTGTGACATTCCTAAGACGATCTTTCGGACTAGGTATGGGCATTATGAATTTGTGGTTATGTTTTTTGGGTTGACCAATGCACCGACTATCCTCATGGATCTTATGAATAGGGTCTTTAAACCCTAATTTTATTTGTTCGTTGTGGTTTTCATTGATGATAGCTTGACCTACTCTCATAGTGAGGAGGAGCATGTGGGTCATTTAGGGATAGTATTGCAAAAATTAGGGAAAGAGATGTTGTATGCCAAATATGAGAAGTTTGAATTTTGGTTGAAAGAGGTTGCCTTTCTAGGTCATGTGGTATCGCAGGATGGTATTAAGGTGGATCCTAAGAAAACAAAGGTGATTAGAAATTGGCATAGACCTTAGACTCGATGGGATATTAGAAGCTTCTTGGGCTTAGCGGGTTACTACCAGAGGTTTTTGAATGGGTTATCTTCTATGGCTTCTCCCATGACTAAGTTTACCCAAAAGAAGGCTAAGTTTGTGTAGACCGATGAGTATGAAAAGATTTTCCAAACCTTGAAAGATAAGCTTGTGTCCTCTCCTATTTTGTCTTTACTAGAAGGGTTGGAAGGGTTTGTAGTGTATTGTAATGGCTCCCAGATTGGTTTGGGTTGTTTTCTGATGCAAAATGGTAAGGTGATAGCCTATGCTTCCAGACAACTTAAGGTGCATGAAAAGAATTGTCCTACTTGTGATCTTGAATCGGCCACCGTAGTATTTACCTTGAGAATTTGGCGTCATTATTTATATGGGGTGCATGTTGATATGCTTACTGATCATAAGAGTCTCCAATATGTGTTCACTCAAAAAGATCTCAACTTGAGACAAAGAACGTTGTTAGAACTTCTTAAGGATTATAAGATGATATTGCATTATCATCCTGGTAAGGCTAATGTTGTGGCGAATGCTTTGAGTAAGATGTTTCTGTGTAACCTAGCTCATGTTGATGATGGGGGCAAAGAGGTGGCTAGAGAGGTTCATTGGTTGGACAGATTAGGGGTTAGGTTAGAAGAGGTTGATAATAGTGGTATTGTGGTTGTTGATGGTTCAAAGTCTTCATTATTTGATGAGGTAAAAGTAAAGCAAGATCTTGACCCCTCCTTGTTAGAATTGAAGGCCTTGTTGAGAGAGGGCAAGGTGGAGGTTTTCTCCCACGGGGGAGATGGTGCCCTTAGATGCCAAGGTAGGTTGTGTGTTCCTTGTTGATGATTTGAGGAAGAAGATTCTTGATGAGGCTCATAATTTCTCTTATTATATTCACCCCGTTCTACCAAGATGTATAGAGATTTGAAGGATGTGTTTTGATGGGGCAGTATGAAGAAAGATATTGCTAAATTTTTATCTGGTTGTCATTGTTGCCAACAAGTCAAGACTAACACTAAAGGTTGGGTGACCTAACCCAAGATATAGATATTCCTACTTGGAAGTGGGAGGAAATTAACATGGATTTTGTAATTGTGTTGCCTAAGACTAGAAAGAGTTTTGATTCTATTTGGATTGTGGTTGATAGAATGACAAATTCGGCTCATTTCCTACCGGTTAAAACTATTTATGGTGCCAAATATTATGCTAAATTGTACGTTCATGATTTGGTTAGATCACATGGGGTGCCCTTGTCCATCATATCGGATCTTGGTGCTCAATTCACTTTACACTTTTAGAGGTCCTTCGAAAGATGTCTTGGTACCATGGTGAAGCTTAGTACGGCCTTTCACCCTCAAATGGATGGCCAAGCCGAAAGAACTATACAAACTTTTGAGGATATACTTAAAGCTTGTATTTTGCAGTTTAAGGGTAGTTGGGATGATCATATTCCATTTATTGAGTTTGCTTATAATAATAGCTATCATTCTAGTATTGGTATGGCTCCTTTTGAGGCGCTCTATGGTAGGCATTGTAGATTACCGATTGGGTAGTTCGAAGTGGGAGAGATGGCATTTCTAGCTACAGATCTGGTCATTGAGTCTATGGAGAAGGTAAGGTTGATTACACAGAGGTTGAAAACAGGCCAAAGTCATCAAAACTCCTATGTCGATGTGAGGAGAAGGGAGCTTGAATTTAAAGTTTGTGATTGGGTCTATTTGAATGTTTCGCCCATGAAGGTTGTGGTTCATTTTGGTATGAAGGATAAATTGAGTCCTAGATATGTGGGTCCTTATTGATTGTTGAGGAGGATTGGCAAGGTAGCTTATGAGTTGGAGATGCCTAGTGAGATGGACTTGTTTCATCCGATCTTTCATGTATCCATGTTGAGGAAATGTGTGGGTTACCCGAATGCTATTGTTCCATTGGATGTTGTGGGTGTTATTGAAGACAACTTGACTTATGAAGAGGTTCCAGTAGAGATCTTAGATAGACAAGTGAAGAGGTTGAGTGATAAGGATGTGTCTTCCATTAAGGTCCTTTGGAGGAATCAATAAGTCAAAAGTGCTACATGGGAGGCCTTGGCTGTCGACCCAAGCCTAGGGCCTAGACGTGACATGGTGAATAAGGAACCCGAAGAAACTCCAAACAAGCTTCTTTACATATCATTCCACACCCTTGGTCGCGAAAGCATTAAACAACAACAGGAGATAGTAAAAAGGGAACATGGGACTAAGGGACATCTTTCATAACATAGGAACATAATAAGCCCAATAAAGTATAGCATTAATGCATCATAAGGTTCCAACAACACCTCTACTACATAGATAAGAGAGGGGGCCAAGAAATACAACCAGGCTCACCTTCATAGTTATAAGTATACAATAAAGAAAAGAGAGTCATAATACATATCATAAGATCAAAGTCATCATCCCCCGAATTGAGGACTCACCAACTAGCTTTGAGTAGAAGTACTAGTCACGAGGAGGAAGATCATCAATCAGTGCTCCAGTTCCTACATGATAACATCATGTAGGCATAGAGTATGCATTAGTATGTTTGAATGTACTAAGTATGTAGGATGCAATGCAACAAGGATAAGCGACATAATTGAAATGCATAAACATAGACAATGAGTAAGCATATAGCAATATGGCATGCATGGATGATGCTTAGAGTAAATCATGCTTGCATAGAACACAATACATGTGTAAGAAAAGACCACCCACATAGAATATCCAACGCCTACCACCCCCTTGGAGAGGGAAATGAGGTACAAACCCCTCAATATGGTTGATGAAGTACAAACCCCCTAACATGGTTGCATGGGCCTACCACTTCTCGAGCGAGGTGATAGAGGTACAAACCCCTCAATATGGTTATTGGAGTACAAACTCCCCCTCCCATCGTAGTTGCACGGGCCTGCCACCTCCTTAGCGAGGTGATCAAGGTACAAACCCCTCAACATGGTTACCCCGGCCTACAAACCTCTGAGTGAGGGTTGGTCAATTCCAAATATTATAGAGAAAATATCATATACATATATTTCTTTCATCATCATACAGGCATTCAACTTATAAGACATGCATTGGACCTTCAACATCTCAAGAATTCATAATTGGATATCTTATCAAACACTAGGGGGTGTAGTGCTATTGTAAAACGATACAATTCAAGAGTGAAACCATGCAAGGAAATTCAATGTAAAACCACCCACCAATACTAGGTAATACCCTCAAGTAAGATACACTGAAACCCCTCATCAGATCATACAATAGACCTTAGATTTATAACTCAAAACATGCTTAGATAGTCACAAGTTTATGAAACCCCAACATAGTTTTATAGTCAAATTCATAATATCTAATTCCCATAAGTAAATCAACTTAGAATAATGCAATTTTGGTAAAAAGAGAGTTAGGCACCAATGGTGAAAGGACCCATTGGTTGAAACCCACATACCTTAGATCTTGAATTTCTTGAAATTGAGTTGGGAAAGAATGGAAGCTTGGAAGTAGGTCTTGGAATCCAAAACTTGTTCTTGAGTTTCCTTGAATTTGTATTGGGGTCTTAGTCGAGGCTATTGAGAGAATTTGAGAGTGTATTTGAGATGAGAGTAAGAAGTTTGATCATTTGGAATAGGGTTTAGGTCTTTTGGAGAGGTTAAGATAGCACTGGAAGTCTAAAAAGGTCATTAGAGTAATCAAAATTTATGATAATTCCATTAGTGAACGGAAGGAAAAATTGGCAAAGTGTTGCCTCACTAGAGGCTTGGCTCATAGTGTGGCACTCCATGGGTCGTGTGGAGTGCCCGTAAGACAAGACTTTGGCTCAAAATTTCCACTGGAACACTTGAGAAAAACGTTAGCGTCGAAGTCACTTTGATAGGCCACTTCACGGGCTGTGTGGTGCTTCATAGTTCCTGTAGTTGTCTGTTGCACCACACTTAGATAAGAAAATGTGGCTAGGCCACTCCATGCCCCAATCCCATGAGTTCTCTTCCCTTCCATGGCCTGTCTAAGGTGCCAGTGGCACCACACTTGGCCAAAATTCCTCCAATGCCCATCAAGCCTCCCTTGAACACACATTCTAACCGTCCACACGGTTAGTGGCAGGCCACATGGCACATGCCACTGGCCGTGTCACCTTCCTTAGGCCAAAAATGTCCCTTTCCGTCCCTGAATTCCCAAACAACCCATCAGAGTCCATATTGGCCGTTTAAGGGCTCATGTACGAAAACGGTCATAACTCCTTCATTCGAACTCGAAATGAGGTAAAACCAATTTGTTGGAAAGAAACTCAAAGGTCTTTCATTTGACATGTTGTTGTGGGCCATCTAGTTCCAAGTGACTTCAACGCATGGGAGGGTCTCACGAAAACAGTCATAACTCCTTCATTCGAACTCGAAATGAGGTAAAACCAATTCGTTGGAAAGAAACTCAAATGTCTTTCATTTGACATATTGTGGGCCATCCAATTCCAAGTGTGCTAAAAGTTATGCTCGTTTAAAGTTGACCCTTGCATGAACCAACACCCAAAACCCAACTCGTAGGGAAGTCTTGAACTCGTCTAAATACTAGAAGTCTACCATGACCCTAATAAACTCCCCACCTACACAAATGAAGCTTGAAACATAGATACATAAGAGTAGGGTTATAGGGTGTCACAATATCTCTCCCTTGGGAACCTTTGTCCCCAAATGTCAAAGAAATGTACATACGAAAGGTAATCATAAAGATTTTTGGCCCAACATGGATGCAACAAATGCACTTAAACGTTATTTAAAAAAAAGTCTCAACATGATCATCAAAATCACCATAATCTTGTCAACATAAACATGAATGCATGCAAATGACATAAGGGCTGAAACTTAAGACTTGAAATCACATAGGGGAACTTTATTAGTACCTTAGGCTTGAGTAGAGTGGAAGAGATAGGGATATTGCTTTTGCATGTCCGCCTCGGCTTCCCATGTGGCACTTTCAACTTGACAATTCTCCTAAAGGACCTTGCCGAGCAATACAGCCTTATTAAACAACCTTCCCACCTGTCCATCAAAGATCTCCACCGGGACTTTCTCCTAAGCCAACTCATCCTCCACAACACCCACAACCTCAAAAAGGTCTGTAGCGCTAGAGTCAGCAACATATCTCCTCAACCTGATACACGAAGAACCGGACAAACCATACCAATATCCATAGGCAACTCCAACACATAGGCCACTTTACCCATTCCTCCAATCCTATAAGGACCTACAAACCTTACCCCAATTGTCCACCTAAAAAATACATAGCCCACTTTAGCATCAAAATCCATCATCTCCCCCTTGGGAGAAACCTCCACTCTACCATCTTTCACCAAGACCTCCAACTTATTAAGGTGGAATCAAGGCCTTTCTTAACAAGACCTCTTTAACCCAAGAAGATTCATAACCATCAAAACACTACACCACCATTCTTACTTCATCCAACTTCATCCCCAAAAGACTCACAAGCTCTTCCTCACTTTCGGGAACAAACCAAAATATTACCACCAAAGACCACCACAAGCATAACAAAGTAGGGACTAAAGACCATATTCATGAGACCTATGGACATAGCCGGTGCATAAATCAAACCAAAAGACACTACCCCGAATTAAAAATGTCAAAATAGACATAAGAACCCATCTATCACTAGAACAACTCAATAGAAATGGCTTGGGTTCAACACCCAAACTCTTACAAGATGATAACTGCAACAATTAGAGATCAATTAGACCTTAAGTCAAGAAATAGACCTACGTCTTCACTACCACCCAAGGATGTGCGTATTAAGGAATTGGAATCTAACTCTGCGGGTCCTAAAAATAATGGAGACACAATATACATGCGACTAATCCACCCCAATAAGACATCACGATCCACCACATGTAACCCAACAAAATCACAAGGCCAGACCTAAATAAAATATGACCACGGAACAATCTCTACAAACTTTCTACCAACAATAGACTCACCAACGAGGTAGACACCAAAGAGAGGTTCACATAACAGTTTAGGATACACATGAAACCCCAAGTGTCTCATCAACCCCTTACCTCCCTTAGAGTGCATAGAACCGATTGTGCCTTGGGACACCACCTCGTTGGCCACCTCTCCCTAGAGAAACCTCATCTGCACCTTGTGGACGAACCTCTTTACCTTGTTCCAGTTATGAGGGCAATCCATCACCTTATGCCCCATCTCCCCACAACCATAGCATGCATTTGTGTCCCCCAAACATGGGCCCCTATGACCCCTACCACATTTTGGACACACATCATTAGGACCCCTCACCACCATCACCTTGGGCCCTTAGGAAGTCATTGGGAAACCTCATATTAGAAGTGTGAGAAGACTCTTGTCCTTGATGGAACTGGACACCTTTTCGACTTTGGAACTTTCCCTCAAAATGGGCCCTCTTGGCCTCCTTACCCCTTCTCTTCCTCAACCTTTCCTCCTCTATTTATTTGGCATAAGTCATAAAGCAGGATATATCCATGTTACTAATCAACATAGCGGCCTGGCACTCCTGATTCACCAAATCGGATACACCTATTATGAACTTATTCATCCTAGACCTTGGGTCGGCAACCAAGTGTGAAGCATATCTAGAGAGTTTGTGGAACTTGAGGGCATACTCCCTCACACGCGTTGACCTTTGTTTCAAATTCATAAACTCCATCATTTTGGCCTCCCTAAGCTCAAGTGGAAGAACCATTTAAGAAAAGCCTCCTTAAACTCCTCCCATAGAATCACATTGTTGCTCCACTTCTCCTCCTTCCGTTGAGTATACCATATTTGGGCCAGCCCCTTGAGTTTATAAGCCGCCAACTCTACCTTCTCTTCCAAACTAACACCCATAATAGCCAGCACCTTATATACCTCATCAATAAATTCTTGAGGGTCCTCATCCACTTTAGACCTATTGAACATCGACAGGTTCATACTCATGAAATCGCTTACCCTAGATGCTGGAGTAGGGGCATAAAGGGCTTGGGCCCCTTAATTGATTTGATAGGTCATGGCTTTAGCTAGCATGGCAATACCATCCCAGAACACTTCATGAGTCGGTTGTTCTTCGGGAGTGCAAGCTCTTCTTCCTCTTGGGATAGGCATAATCTAGCATAACAAAGAATGTTTATTAGGAAAAAATTGTATCTTAACTTCTATAGGATGACATAGAGTAAGAAGAAGGGAAATATTTTCCTAAAACATCTCACAGCCTGTTGATCATAGTTGTAGTGCACAACACAACCATGAACAAGACTCTAGTCGACGCGGTGTGTTGGATGCTGAGGACCATTAACAACCTAGGGATTTGTTACCAAGTTTATCATGACCCGAGCATAGGGCCTAGACGTGACATGGCGAATGGGAAACCCGAAAGATCCCCAAACAAGCCTCTTCACATATCATTACACATTCTTGGTCGCGAAAGCATTAAAAACAACGAGAGATAGTAAAAAGGGAACATGGGACTAAGGGACATCCTTCATAACATAGGAACATGATAAGCCCAATAGAGTATAGTATTAATGCATCATAAGGTTCCAACAACGCCTCTACTACATAGACAAGAGTAGGGGCTCAGACAAGAAACCGAGCTCACCCTCATAGTCATAATTATACAATAAGGAAAAGAGAGTCTAAATACATATCATAAGATCAAAGTCACTAAACCTGGAATTGAGGACTCACCAACTAGCTTTGAGTAGAAGTACTAGCCACAAGGAGGAGGAGGATCAATTGGTGCTCGAGTCCCTACACGGTAACATCATATAGGCATAGAGTATGCGTTAGTACATTCCAATGTACTAAGTATGTAAGATACAATGCAAAAAGAGATAAGCAACATGATTGAAATGCATAAACATAGGCAATGAGTAAGCAGATAGCAATATGGCATGCATGGATGATGCTTAGAATAAATCATGCTTATATAGAAAATAATATATATGTAAGGAGAGACCACCAATATAGAAATATCTAAGGCCTACCACCCCCTTGGAGAGGCAAATGAGTTACAAACCCCTCAATATGGTTGATGAAGTACAGACCCCCCAACATGGTTGCATGGACCTACCACCTCCAGAGCGAGGCGATAGAGGTACAAATCCATCAATATGGTTATTGGAGTATAAACCCCAAATTGTTGTTACACAGGCCTACCACCTCCCAAACGAGGCGATCGAGGTACAAGTCCCTCAACATGGTTACCCGGGCCTACAACTATTCGAGTGAGGCTTGCTTAATTCCCAACACTATAGAAAAAATATCATATACTTACATTTCTTTCATCATCATAAAACCATTCAACTTATATGATATGTATAGGACCTTTAACATCTCAAGAATTCATAACCAGATATTTTATCAAACACTTGACAGGTGTTTATTGCTATTGTAAAATCATGCAATTCCAAAGTGAAACCATGCAAGAAAATTCAATGTTAAAAACCATCCACTAATGCTAGGTAATAACCTTAGGTAAGATACATTGGAACCCCTCATCAAATCACATAATGGACCTTAGATTCATTCCTCAAGACATGCATAGATCGTCACAAGTTTATGAAACCCCAACATAATTTTATAGTGAAATACATAATATGTAATACTCATAAGTAAATCAACTTTGAATCATGCAATTTAGGTAAAAAAGAAAGTTAGGCACCAAGGGTGAAAGGTCCCATTGGTTGAAACGCATACACCATGGGTCTTAAATTTCTTAGAATTAAGTTGGGAAAGAATGGAAGCTTGGAAGTGGGTCTTGGAATCCAAAACTTGTTCTTGAGTTTCCTTGAATTTGTATTGGGGTCTTGGTGGAGGATCTTGAGAGATTTTGAGAGTGTATTTGAGATGAGAGTAAAAATGAGTTTGATCCTTTGGAATAGGGTTTTTGTCTTTTGAAGAGGTTAAGATAGCATTGGAAGTCTAAAAAGATCATTAGAATAATTAAAATTTACGAAAACACCACTATGAACGGATTGGAAAATTGGCAAAGTCTTGCATCACTAGAGGCTTGATAGGTCATGCGGCACTCCACGGGTTGTGTGGACTGCCTATGATGCAAGACGTAGGCTCAAAATTGCAATTTGTCACTTTGACGGGCCACTTCACGAGCTGTATGGTGCTTCACGGTCCATGTAGTGGTATGTTGCACCACACTTAGACAAGAAAATGTTGCCAGCCCACTCCATGCCCCAGTCCCAAGAGCCATTTGCCATTCCAAGGCCCGTCTAAGGTGCCTGTAGCACCACACATGGCCTGCATTCCTCTCATGCCCATCAAGCCTCCCTTGAACACTCCTTATGACCATCCACACGGTCATTTGACATTGTGGGCCATCCAATTCCTAATGTGCTAAAAGTTATGCCCGTCTAAAGTTGACCCTTATATGAACCAATACCCAAAACTCAACTTTTTGGCATGTCTTGAACTTGTCTAAGTACTAGAAGTCTCCTATGACCATAATACACTCCCCACCTATACAAATGAAGCTTGAAACATGGATACATAAGAGCATGGAGTTATGGGGTGTCGCAGAAGCGGACAAGAAAAAGTAATATCCCAATCTCGTCCATTCAACTTAAGCATAAGGTACTAATTCAATATCTTATGTGTGATTTAATGTCTTATGTTTCATCCCCTATGTCATTTGCATGCATTCATGTTTATGTTGACGAGTTCATAATGATTTTTGGCACTTACATTTAGATTTTGAAAATGGTATTTAAGTGTAATGTTGCATTCTTGTTGGGGCTGATTTCTTCATGATTACTCTTCTTATATATGTTTCTTTGACATTCGGGGATAAATATTCTTAAGGGAGAGATATTTAAGTGACCCCAAATGGTGCCGAAAATGTGCCTCAAAAATGCCCGAAATCATAATTTCCATATATCTCTAGTGCGTGATATAAAAAATTTGACTTCATATTCTTGATAAGAGGGCTAAATTGAGTGCGAAATGGGCCTATACCTGATTTTAGAGTGGCCGCATCAAATTTTGAAAAATCGCAAAATACGATTTCCAGAGAGCAGTGGTGCCCTTGGCATAACGCGGCTAGGGCGTGCCACTGTGTATTTTTGCCCAGTTATTTTTAGTTTGATCCAAGACTTTTTAGTCTTGTTCCTAAGTTTTCCCCTGCATAAAAATACCTATACTTAGCCATATTTCACCTTCATATCATACAAGACGTTCCCCAATACTCTCTCAAATACTTAGACAAATATTTTACTCAAAATCGAGGGTTCCAAACTCATTCTGGATCTTAAGGATTTCACTCAAGCTTCAAGTCTCCATTCCAATCTTCATCAAGAAATTCTCCAAAGCTAAGCTATGTGAGTTTTAACAAATGGGTCCTTTTATCCATGTTCTGAAGCTTCCTTTTACGTAAATTACTAATTTCTAAGTTGATTTTAGTTATGGATTTTCTATTATGAATTTGACTATGAACTATGTTGGGGTTTTGTAAAAGTGTGACTATTTAAGCATGTTTTGAGCTATGAATCTTACACCTATCTAAAGATTTCAGGAAGGGTGTTAATGTATATTGCATGCGGGTTTTACCAAGTGTTGGTGGGTGGTTTTTGCATTAAGTTTTCTTGCATGATTTCACTCTTGAATTGCATGGTTTTACACTAGCATTACACAACTACCAAGTATTTGATAGAATGTCTGGATTATGTTTCTTAGGTTGTTGAAGGCCTAATGCATGGCATATGAGTTAAATGACTATATGGTGATGAAAGGATGGTATATATATGTTGATTTCATGAGAAGTATCTATTATGTTATATGGTCACCATAGCCAATTGAGGGGTAATGCCTCAATCACCTCGGATGAGGGTGGTCATGTCCGTCAACCAATTGTGAGGTTGGTACCTCAATCTCCTTGGATGGGTATGGTAAGACATCAACCTATTTAGTGGTTGCTACCTCAATCACTCCCAGTAGAGGGTGGTCATGTACGTCAACCAATTGAGGGGTTCGTACATCAATCGCCTCGGGATGGGGGTGGTAAACCATCAACCAATTGAGAGGTTAGTACCTTAATCACTTCTGATGGAGGGTGGTCATGTCTGTCAACCAATTGAGGGGTTAGTACCTCAATCACTTCTAAGGGGTGCTTCACCTTGGATTCCGAGTACTAAGTTTCTTGGTCTATGAAGATAGTCCCTTACTACACATGTAATATGTTCTATGTAAGAATGTTTTACTTCAAGAATCACTCATGCATGCCATATTGCTACATGCTCATTTGTTGCCTAGTTATGCATTTTGATTATGTTCCCTATCTCTTTTTGCATTGCATCCTACATACTTTGTACATTCAAACGTACGAACGCATACTTTATGCCTACATGATGTTACCATGTAGGAACTGGAGCTCTACTTGATCATCCTGCTCCTCCACATGGCTAGTACGATTACTCTCAAAGCAAGTTGGTGAGTCTTCAACTTCGGGGACAATGTCTTTGATCTTATGCTATGTATAAAGACTCTCTTTCCTTTTTACTGGATGCTTTGACCATGAGGGTGAGTCTAGTTGTTTTTCTTGGCCCCCGCTATGTTCTATGTTTAGAGGAGTTGTTGGACGAGTTATGTGATGATGCTATGAGCTTTGACTCTTATGATGCTTTGATACTTATGATATGAAAGATGTCCCTTAGCCCCGTATTACCCCATTTCTATCTATTGTTGTTATTTTATTGCTTCTGCGACCAAGGATATGTAATGATATGTTAAGACACTTGATTGGGGTCCCTTTGGATTCCCCATTCGTCGTGTCACATCTAGGCCGTAGGCTTGGATTGTGACAAAAGCAAACTTATACCATGACAGAGGTGAAGGTTGAGAGGACTAACCTGGGTCCAATTGCTGCAACATCAAGGCCTCGGGCCCAATCACCGATAAAAACTTAAGTATATAGATAAAGTGTAAAACTCCATAGAAATATCATAGACCAATAATTATGGATACACAGCTAGGGAGTTCCAAGCGACCCAATCATAATGGCAAGAACCAAAAACCACCTAATAACCAATGCCAATACTGGGTCCATAACTGAGATAGTTGAAATAGTCCATAGCCACAATAAGCCTCTCAATCTCAAACTATACTAGGATACCCTCGTCCACAGAAAACCTTACCCTAATCCATAATTTCCATCCCAGGAAGCACTAATAAGCTAACCTACGACTATGGTATTCTACCATAAAAACTAAGCCACTAGCTCAACTTATTGCCGCTAATAAATCCACTGAAAGTCAAAACTAACTATAGCCACCATAAGAGTCCTCAACCACGCACTTAGGCTGAATCTCATTTTATGTCTATCCATACTCTCCCCCAAAGGATACTATAATCCATTCATGAAATAATACAAATTTCACCCTAAAGCAAAGCCTAGAAGGGAACTTTACTAACCTAAGGCTTAACCTAATCTAAGGCCAACTACAAGATCCATACATAGGACCAGAACTCTCTATATCGATGTGTCACAACTCAAAATCTGATCAAAACTAAAGAAGAATACAATAAAGCAAAATCAAACTCATATAACATAAGAAATCTCTCAACACCTAGAATCCTGAGTACAAGAGCATCTAAAGCAGTAGAGAAGGGTAAATACAACTGTATCAAAATAAAATACAAAGTTGTTTCATAACATCTGAACAAAGATCGAAAGAAACTAATTAAGAGAATCCCAAAGATCTATGATAACTCGAAGTCTGAGCCTCACGGGTAAGATATGGATGAAAGTAGAATAGCTCAATTAGAGTGATCAACTACCACGTGTGAGTCCCTACACTTGATCTGCAGGAAGGAACAAAGTTGGTGTGAGTATACTAAAATGTACCCAGTAGGTTCAACTAACTAGGTAAGAGAAATTGAAACAAGTATGCAATCATGAAGAATCCAAACCCTACATACAAAATGTTAATGTATAGTTAAATGTATACATGATAAGGAGCTAAGGTATCCTCAGTAGCCCATGGTACCATACATCAAATAAGGTGACTATGATGCACAACTCATCAATCCATATGTCAAGTGCTTCACCGTTTTGCCACCTGCCCGTGGTCAAGGTAATATCAGAATGCCTCAACGTTGCCACCTGATTGTGGTCAAGAAGTATCACAGTGCCATGTCCTTGCCACCTGCTTGTGGTCAAGGGATTATAAGGTGTGAATCCCACCCTTGCCCCCTACTCAGGTCAAGGGGGTAGTACCAATACAGAGCATGATACCCTTGACTCCTACCCGAGTCAAGGGATGTCACAAGCAACATAAACAGATGTAAATCAATGGCACAATCCTGAAATGCATGTACATATAGAATTGCATCAAAACAGGAATACCAATATACGAATCTCATATAGTCATATGCACATAAAGAATAATATCAAGAGTGTCAGCTAATTCCCAAACCATCATCATGTTTCAGATCATCATAATATTAGTGGTCAAGAATATCAACACACCAAACCTTACTTGTCCCAATTATGCAAGAATAATGACAATACCTGACCTTACTCATCCCAATTATACAAGAATATCAATCATACAGGACCTTACTCGTTCTAATTATACATATACATCTCATAGGTATCTCAACAGCCATAAATTTTACCACAGATTTCATATTAGTTCATCAATAGGATCAAAGTTTATATCACAAATTGGCTTAACCAGAATCACATTTCCATCATTATCCCTACATGTCAGTCCAATTACACCAAAAGAACCATCTAGGTCTCGCAGTTACAATATAAATATGATCAATAACTTAAATTCAGTCCCAAAAGGTTAGCCGAACCTATCTCAAGAAATTACACTTGAACAAGCTTTCAATCTACTCAATCCAAAAAAATCATCCTCAAATCGATCCACCACTATCAACAATAGATACTAGGCCTTAAGAAGAGCATTTTGATACCTATATTGGCATAAATTAGGCTTAAGTAAAAATGATCAAATTTAGGGCAAAAATCCAAAGTTCTTGAATCTAAAACTTAACTTTAAAATTAAGTTCTACGCATAAAATGGCATTTATGGGTGCAAATCTCACTAAAATCGAGTTCAAACTGATTGAGAAATCAACATTTAAAATATTGAAATAGAAGACCAAAAATCCCCAATTTTAGGTATTCAAAACTATGAATTTCAAGACAAAATCAAGATAAAACCTAAGGAAAATACTCAAATTATTGTTAGGATCACTTAACCTAGTTAAATCTTCAACCTATTCACAAAATCACCCAAAAAGCTTAGTAACATGAAAATAGGGATGAAAATGGTGTTTTCCAAGTTAAATTGTCTAGGTCACACATACTCTCCACGATCGATGACAAGCAACTGCGAACACGGGGGCCAAAATAGTAAATCCCCTGCGAATGCGGGCCTGCATCTATGAACGTAGTGGTCAAGGGAGTTTAGCCTCTGCGAATGCATAGAGTGAGGCATAGACGTGGAGGTCTAGAACACCTGCACCACATATCAACAAAAATCAAGTCGAATTCTCTACCCAGAATAGACCTTCGGAACTCATTCAGAATCAGAATTTCACAAACTTTATATGTATCCATAATAGAAACATTGATCCGGACTCAATGGAATCACCAGAAATCAGTTTCAAGGCCTCCTCACCACATTTCTCAATGCAACACAATAAAAATAGTTTAGAACTGAAAATACAAAAACTGCCCTCAGCTACTCCACAAATAATTACGAGACCATTTCTAATGTTAGTTTCACCGCCCTCATTTACTCCAAAAATTATTATAAGACCATTTCTAGCATTAGTTTCACCGTCTTGAACTATAGACCTACCAAAATTCTGATCTGAGCTTTCGAACTCCGAATGTTGACCAAAGTCAAATTTTGGTTCTGAGAATGGCTAAAATCATAAGTTTAAGCATAAAAACCTTATTTTAACTCCAAATTTTGTTATGTAACATTCATAGCTTAGTTTTGACATTTCGGAGCTAGCAGAATAAATGGATCTCCAATCTGACACTCAAAACTCATAAAGATAAAAAAACTCACTTTTTCAATAACTTAAGCTTCTAAAAATGCTAAAACTCATATTTTCAACTTTTAAAACATAGGATTTTAGTTCCAACAATTCACATAGTTCAATATAGTCCTAAAGCAACTTACGAAAGGATAAAATAGTAATTTTTACTGATAAACCAACCAAGTCATTACAAGATGCCTAACATAGCCACCAAGCTGTAACTAAGATCCCCTAAAGTATATCCTACTCTAAGGCTAAGGCATAGTTACGAAAAAAAGAAAAGGAGAGAAATAGGAAGGTATACACATAATTACAATCAAAATCATCATGAAATATATACTAGACATTATTATAAAGAGCTTACTCGAGAAAGGTAGTTATTGCCCACCTCGAAGCTGATCATGCGAACTCCAAATCAACTCCAAGGTAGCTATCTGCGTCAAAATCACCTCCAATCGCAGCCATGCAATCAAATCACCAATCTACATGATGAAACCAATGTTTTGACATTAGAACACTTTTTTCAATATTGGATCCAAAACTGGATCAAAATAGGAAATCAACTTCGTAAAAAGGTCAAAAATATAATCGGGGACTTATACCCCAAAATGGGGCATAATTAAAGGCTTAAAACGAAGGAATGGGAATCAAATAATAATTTCATAATACAAGGAATTTTAAGAAAATGTACAGCAGCAAATTTTGTGAAATTGCCTCAAATAAAGCCTCAAATGCAATTTCTGATCACGCCACGATGATCCTTGCGAAAGACCCCACAATTTGGACCTAAGAATCACTGAAATCAGACACAGAATACATAAGAAAGACCTTTCAAAAACTCCCCTAAAATTAGTCCAAAAAGCTCAATCCAGCAGCTAAATTCATAATTTCACCTTGAAATAAGACTCCAATTCAATTTCTGAGTTCACCACCACGTTCTCCAAAAGATTCCATCCAAATTAGGCTCTTGAATCACTAAAAATGGGTCTAAAATGACCAAAATATCACTTTCCAAGGATTACATGAAACACATTCTAAAATCATCAACAAAAATCATATTTTACCTAAAATGAACCTTCCAACACCCATTTTGAGCTCACCAATGGATTCCTCTCAAAATTTCCTTGAAGTGGGAGCTTAAGGAAGAAATAACTTCTTGAATATGACCAAGTGGCTAAAAATAGGTTGAACCAAATATAAATATCAACTAGGATCATGATGAAGGGCAAAGTTGCCCTTCGCAATTGCGCACTTGAGTGGACTAGGTTTGTGCTCATAAAGGGAAACATTATCTTTCATCACGATTGTGTGGACTATGATAACATTTACAAAGGGTAACCTAAGATGCACCAGTAAGGGAAGCGCCAATTGAACTTGGAGTCAGATAAATACTTCAATGGGGTGCTCGGGATTCACTTGGGATCCCATGAACTCAAATGAGCTATGCTACCCTACCAAATTTTAAATTTTAGACTCATGGCATAGTCAAAATTTTCATACAAGGTTGTAATGACTAAAAGTAGGTACCACACCCAAGACCATTTTTGACCAAATTCCACCGAAGGGCTCGGAATGAGTCCCAAAGACTTAGTACTCAAATGGAAGGTTGTTCTAGATCAAATTGAATATTCTAGAGCTAACCATGTTGTTTAGAATTCCCTTCTAAGCATGTTTTTCAAGAATTTGACCAAAGTCAATCCTTGATCAATTTTAAAGGCTAAAATACAAAATGTGGTACAATCTTACACCGACGATCTCGATATTCAAGCCAACCATGCTCCTAGTCTAATTTAACCATTTTGGAGCTGATGGAACTGTCAAAATTTCATTCTAAGGCTATTTTTTTAAGTGTTTTGACCAAAGTTAACAATTCAAACTCTAAAAACTCCAAAATAGAAATTGGTATAAGAAAACAAATGAACATCCAAGCAATCGAACTATCAACACTAGCAAGTTATAAATGATCTAGGATAGCTACAAAAGAACTCTAAATGTTGAAAAAGGATGAGGAGCAGATAAAATGATCTAGAGGGTCATTACATTATATGTTTATGAGGGGTTAGGGGGTTGTATGTCCGACAATTGAACTCGCCTTACTCTATTAGATGTTCCACGATCCTGTTGTGGGATTTGGATTATAGATAGTTTGTTAAGTGAATTTTTTCTTTCATAAACTGATATATGATTTTGATTTGATAGCTACTCCATTTTTATGAGTATTGATGAGTTTTAGGGTTGCACATATTGTATCTCAATGCTTATATAATTTGCATATATGTATGAAGATTAGGTTCTCCCAACAAATAGTGTTAGTAGGTGCTAGTCACATCTGGAGAATATTTTGAGATGTAGGTATAAACTAACAAATAGTGTTAGTGGGTCCAGTCACATCTGGGTGCATATATTTTGAGTTTACTGTTTGATAGGTAGAAAAAGATCCATAATGTTCTTCTATAAAACTAAATTTAGACAAAAAAATAATAGTCAGGTCTGCATTGTGGACTGGATTCATTATAGTTCAACTTTGAGCAAAGTTAAACTCTAGAAGAAATTTGGATTAGGAAATATTTGAACCATGTTGGACCATCGCTACAAACAAGTGTCACGCTCCTTCTAGAAAAAGAAATTTTCAAAAAAAATTCTTAAAAATACTTTATCAAAAAATTAATTCAGGCCAATTTTCCAATGTCATAATCCAAGCGTAGAACCTAGTCGAAACATGGCAAATGAGAAACCAGAAGATATTTCACCCAAGCATCTTAACATATATCTAGCATACAAAGTATATAATAGAAGAATAACATAAGAGAAGAAATACATAGCATAGCTAAAGTAAAGAAGTAAATCATGACATGAAAGTATACAAGACTGATATTTGAATCAATACATAGGTTTAATAAATGCCTCAAACTCATAATCATAGATGGGGGCTTAGACAGGTCCTGGATCACCCTCAACATAAAAAATATTTGTTTCAAATACATAGCATGACATAAGAGTAAGGATAAAGGCTCCATCCGCCAAGCATGGGGGCTTACCCAATCTAGATTGTCTAATAACCTGGATCTAGCCACAAGTATGAGTAAGAAGATCATCTGCAACTACATTGTGATATAATATAGGTATAGAGTATACATTAGTATGTCTGAATATACTAAGTATGTGGGTGTGAAATGTAAAATAAATATACAGATAACCTGTACAACCATGTTATATGAAAGCCGTAGTGCATGAATATATATACAAGTACATGAAAGTAAGCTTGTTTAAATCACCATGAAACCTTGCAAGTCACATCAAACTCATAAGAGTTTTCATAGTCCTTGCATGCTTATGTACATGGGATTCATTCCTTTCTTTATTGTCTAAAGAAAATGTTGTACCTATCCTCATCAATACATTGTGTAAAGGGAGGATTATATTGTTCTCATCCTCATCAATGCACACAGTAGCTCATAAACAAAACTGTGTGTAGGGAAGGGTATACCTATCCTCATCTATACATATAAATAATGTGAAGAGAGAGTTGTGCCCATCCTCATCAATACACACATATAGTGTAAAGGGAGGGTTTTTCCCATCCTCAGCAATAGACACATAGTTCACCTCATGTTAATGTAAGGGGAAGTTGTACCTATCCTTATTATACACAATAATTTACACATGCTAATGTAAAGGAAAGGGTGTGCCTGTCCTCATCAAGACACACATATAGTTCATATATGATGGCATATATACACACCCATACTTAAAGTCATATCACACTCATAATCATGTCATGCATATTCGTATTGAAGTCATGTTCATATCATAATCAAAGTCATGTTATCTTAGCACTCAAACTCAAATCATGTTCATGTTCATAGACTAATGCTCAATTTATGTTCATGTTCATAATTACATTCATTTTCATAGGCAAATTCTTATGTAGAAGCCTTGTACATATGTGGTCATTTAATAAGAGGTGAGTGTAAATCGTGGTTAAATGAGTATCAAGTTCAAATCATGATAATTGAATAGAGTCATGCATAATATACGAATAGAAGAACGCTTGAATCACAATTAAAGTTACCCCATGCATAAATTCATAGTTCATCAAGACATGTAAGTTCATATCTCATGAAAACCATATGATATAATAGAATAGATTTCAATTCATGCTTGAATCATCATTTGAATACAACCAATATCATAATTCCAATAATTGAATATCAAATCATGAAAATCTCATCTAGATTATGTTTAAAAATAGATGAAATTGGAAGAAAAAGTTTTGGGCTCCATGATTGAAAGAAAGTCATAGATGAATCCCACATACATAAGCTTAGGTTGATGAATTTGAAGAGAATACAGCTTGAACTTTGAACCCTTGATGAATCCTTAGCTTGAACTTGAGATGAGGAATTAGAATTTTGAGAGAGAGAATTTGAGACTAAGTGTTTAAGTGTAATGATTTGATTGGTCATTTTTGGTATTATCAATAAACATTTATGTTTTACCCTTTTATAAGTTTTTTTTTTCCTAATTTGAACTATTTTATGGTTGAAATTGAAATTCTAAGTTTTAAAAGTTGAAATATAATTTGGGCATTTTTGGAATCTTAAGTTGTTGAAAAAGTGAGTTTTATCTCATTCTAAGTTTCGGAGCTCAGAACGGGGATCTGTTGATTCTAATAGCTCCACAATATCAAAATTGAACTATAAGGAGTTGCAAAACTGAATTTGGATTTAAAATGAGGTGTTTAGGCCCAAAGTTGTGATTTTAGTCATTTTTGGAATTAAAGTTTGACATTAGTCAACATTCAAAATTCAGAAGCTTGAATCGATATTTTGACAGTTCCACTAGTTTTAGATCATGAAACTAATGATAGAAATGATTTCAAAATAATTTTTTGAGTTACCAAGGGTAATTTTGGTATTTTGAGGTTTAAACTAGTTTATTTGACTTGCATTGATAAATGTGTAATGGTGATCTTAAATTAAATTTTGATTATTTTGTTGAGTCTGGATCACTATTTCTGTTACAAATACATATAAATTTTGTTAAATTCATATTTTTATCACGACCCAAGCCTAGGGCCTAGACGTGACAGAGCGAATGGAAACCCGAAGGGATCCCAAACAAGCCTTTTAGCATATTATACACACGTACTCGGTTGTGGAAGCATAATAATAACAACAAGAGATAATGAAAAGGGCAAAATGGGACTAAGGAAAGGTCTTTGATAGCATAAAACATAGAAGAGCCAAAGCTCAAAGCATAAGTACATCATTTGTTTCAACAATACCTCTAAACATAAATTTGAGCAGGGGACAAGACACTTTCCAAGCTCACCCTCATAGTGTCGAGATTTCAACATAAAGAGTAAACAAAGCAAGAGTAGTATAGCTAGTGTCCCCGAACTTGAGGACTCACCAAAGCTTATCCTCCAAAATGCCAACACTCGCCATGAGGAGGAGGATCAAGAGATGCTCTGGTTCCTACATGGTAACATCATGTAGAGAGGTATAGAGTATGCATTATTATGTTTGAATGTACTAAGTATGTAGGATGCAACGCAACAAGACATAGGCAACATAATCACAATGCATAAGCATAAGCAATGAATAAGTATCTTAACAATATGGCATGTATAATCAATGCTTGAATTACAACATATTTGTATAGAACATATTACATGTGTAGGAAGAGACCATCATCATAGACCAATCAAACTAGTACTTCGAATCCAAGGCATATCACCCCCTTGGAAAGTGATTGATGCATATAGCCCTCATTGGTAGATGGGCATAGCACCCCCCCTTCCATCATAGTGGTCAAGGTGTATACCCCTCAACATGGTAGATAGGCATAGCACCCCCCCATCATAGTGGTCAAGGTATATACCCCTCAACATGGTAGATAGGCATAGCAACCCCCATCAAAGTGGCCAAGGTATATACCCCTCAACATGGTAGATGGGCATAGCAACACCCATCAAAGTGGTTGAGGCATATCACCCCCTCAACAAGGTATGGTCAACTCGCAATACTATAGATACTTTCATGAATTCAATACATATATACAATCCTTTCATCTTCATAAAGTCACTTGACTCATAAGCCTTACAATAGATCATCAATAATTCAAGAATCATTAACCGTACATTTTATTAAGCACGTGGCAGGTGTGTAATGCTAGTTCAAAATTATGAAATTCAAGAGTGAAATCATGTTAGGAAACTCAATGTAAATCAACTCACAAACACTTGGTAACACCCTCATGCAAGATATATTGAAACCCCTCATTAAATCTTATAATAGATCATAGATTTATAACTCAAAACATGTTTAAACAGTCAACATTTTATGAAACCCCAACATAGTTTTAAAATCAACTTCATAATAAGAGATACCCATAGATAACCCAAGTTGAAAATACGTAATTTACATAAAAAGGAAGGTTGGGCACCATAGGTGAAAGGACCCAATGGTTGAAACCCATATAACTCAAACTTAGGGAGTTTATTGATGAAGATTTGAATGAGAACTTGAAGTTTAAATGATGTTCTTGAGATCTGGAATGAGTTTGGGACACTTGAATTTGGATGAAATATTTGGCCAAATGTTAGAGAGGGTTTTGAGAGTGTCTTAAGTGATATAAAGTTGCAAAATGACTAAGTATAGATGTTTTTATGCATAGGATGGCATGGGGCTATGACCCCAAGGCCCTTGGGCTAAAACAGATTTTAGAATCAAACAACACTGATCCGCACCCCTAGAGCGCGTATCGTCTCTAGAATTTGCAAATTTGGAAAATTAAATTTTCGTTGTAGGTGCTATACAATTAGTTATACTCATTACCCACTTAATTTTTCCCTTTGATCACGAATATGAAGTTGAATTTTTGATATCACGCATGGATTTTGAGATATATAAAAATTACGATTATGGGTATTTTCGATGCACATTTTCGAGCATTTTGGGATATTTTATTATCTTCCCCTTGGGAAAATTCATCCCTGAATATCAAAGAAACCTACATAACAGAAGTAATCAAGATGATTTCAGCCCAATACATGAATGCAACAAATGCATTTAACATCATTTCAAAAAATCTCAACATAAGTGTCAAAATCACCATAAACTTGTCATCATAAACATGAATGCATATAAATGACATAGGGCTAAAACTTAAGATTTGAAATCATTTAGGGGACTTAAATCAGTACCTTAGGCTTGAGTGGAGTGAAATAAATATGGATATTGCTTTGACATATCTGCCTCAACTTCCCATGTGGCACTTTCAACTTGTTGGTTCCTCCAAAAGACCTTGAAGGAAACTACATCTTTGTTTCTCAATATATTCACTTGTCTATCAAAAAATTCTATCAGAACCTCTTCATAAGTCAAATTATCTTCTATCACACCTACAACATCCAAACGTACAATAGCTATCACGATCCGGACCTAGGGCGTAGACGTGACACAGTGAATAGGGAACCCGAAAGAACTCCAAACAAGCCTCTTTACATATCATTACACATCCTTGGTCGCAAAAGTATTAAAATAACAAAAAGAGTACACATAAACAAGGACAAGGGGCTAAGTGAAACGACCCCAAAAAAAGTGCCCGAAAATGGGCCTCGGAATGCTTGAAATTTCAAATTCCATATATCTCAAAATTCGTGTGCGATATCAAAAATTTGACTTCATATTCTTCTTCAGGGGATCAAAATTACAGGGAAAAAAGTCTAACCTTGATTTAAGAGCAAACGATTAGCAATTTTAATTTTCATAATTTTTCTTATCCAGAATCGATCATCAACAGTGCCGCAATGCGAGCTGTCACAGATATGTGTTAATCTGGCCTCTGCAATGGGTTCACATCCTGGACTAGACATGGACCTGTGTATTTTATTGTCAGTGATTTTTATCTCGGTCCAAGGCTTTTGAGTCTTGGGCCTAAGTGTTACCAAATATGTTTTTACATATAATTAGCCTTATTTCACCCTCATATCATCCTAAACATCCCCAGTACTCACCAAAATACTTAGCCAAATATTTACTCCCAAATTCGATTCCCAAAACTCTCATTCGGATCTAAGGATTTCCATTCAAGTTTCAAGTCTCCATCTCCAACTTTCAACAAGTTCATCTCCAAAGCTAAGGTATGTGGGTTTCTTTCATGGGTTCATTTCATCTATGATACCCAAGCTCTCTTTTACTTAAATTGCATGATTTAAAGTTGATTTACAAATGGGTCTTGCATATTATGAAATTCACTGCACACTATGATAAAGCTATGTCAAGTTGTGACTGTTTTACAGTATTTTAAGCTATAAATCTTGGATTTATTGTAAGATTTGATGAGGGATTTTTATGTATATTGATTGAGCGTGTTACAAGGTATTGATTGATGGTTTTATAATGGATCTTATTACGTTATTTCATCTCTATATTTCATGATTTTATACTACCATTACACACCCTTTAAGTGTTTGACAAAAATATCTGAATTTGGTTTCTTGAGGAATTGCAGGTCCAAAGCATGTCCTATGAGTTGAATGACTTTATGATGATGTAATGAATGTTCATACGAGTTATGCTTTGACTGTCTTGGTGGAGAGTGTGATGTCCATCAACCATTGTTGAGGGGTTGATACCTTGACCACCTAATTAGATGGTGTGATGCTCATTAACCGGTCAAGGGTTGATACCTTGACCACCTAATTGGAGGGTGTGATGCCCATTAACTGGCAAGGGGTTAATGCCTTAGAGACCTAAATGGAGGGTGGGATGTCCATTAATTGGCAAGGGGTTGATACCTTATCCACCTAAATAAAGGATGGGATGTCCATTAACCATTGTTGAGGGGTTGATACCTTGGCCACCTTGATGAAGGGTGTGATAGTCATCTACTAATTAAGGGGTATATACCTTAATCACCCTCTAAGGGGGTACCAAACCTTGGATTCTAAGAACTAGTTGCTTGGTCTATGATGATGCCCTCCTTCTACTTATGTATTATAATTTATTTAAGCATGATTTTACTTGAAGCATCATTCATACATGTCATATCATTACTATGCTATCCATTGTTTATGTTTATGCATTTCGATTATGTTTCCTATCTCTTGTTGCATTACATCCTACATACTCAATACATTCAAATGTACAAATGCATACTCTATGCCTACATGATATTATCATGTAGGAACCAGAGCTCCATTTGGTCATCATCCTCCTCCACGGGGCTAGTGGCTTCTATTCAAGCTAGTTGGTCAGCCCTCATGTCTGAGGAAATATCTATATTCTTAAGCTATGTATTGAAGTCTATCTTTCCTCTTTCGTATACTTTGACTATAAGGGTGAACCTGGTTGCTTGTTTTTTCCCCCGCTAAGATCTAGTCACCTTGATGGTACACTAGATCGACTTCTCTGAGCCTGTTCAAGATCCAGAGGGACTTATGGATCCTATTCCACCTTCCTCAACCCCAGAGACTACACCTTCAGTTCAAGAGTTACTTTTGCAGGTATTGGCTAGATTGGAGGGAGCACCTTCTTCCACAGCTACTATTAATGTACAAGTTTCTACAACACCGATTGGTCCTACTATAGCCCCATCCAAGCCATCTATGACTCATGTTAGTCCGTCTATAGTTCTGATAGAATCTCTTATCTTAGTTGTGGTTTCACCTCAGACATCTAGGTTGAGTTCGGCTTCTCACTTTCAAAGATTGGTTGTTGCTCTATATATTAAACCTCCTTTGTTTATGGTTCCACCATCATCTTCCAGCCCAGCCATGTCTACAATAGAGCAATAGATCTTTTAGAGGATTGTGTGGTTGGCTCTGTCGAGATTTAATGACACTCCTGGCGATGAAGCTTATGACATTCTGTCAAAGTGCCAAGATCGATTATGTAACCTGGCTACTATTGAGCTATGTGGGTTTGCCTACACTTCATACTAGTTCACTATCCTTGCCAAGGAGTGGTGGAAGTCAGGTGTAGCTTGTTGAACATGAGATAGCATAGGTGGTTGGAGTACCTTAAAGACCAGGATATCTCTATTCTATATCAACCCAAGAAGGCCCATGTGGTGGCAGATCCCTTGAGTCTGAAGGCTACTAGTATAGGGAGTTTGGCATTCTTTAGGGCTGAGAAGAGACCCTTAGCTTTAGAGGTTCAATCACTTGCTAGGCAAATGGTCTGTTTAGACATGTCTCCTCAGAGTATTTTGGCCTTTGTTGAGGCTAGATATTCTTCGGTTGATCATATATGTGTTCACTAGTTTGAGGACCCCAGATTATGCATGAATCATGGTGATGTGTTAAGAGATGAAGCCAAGGTGGCTATTATTGATTCTGATGGTGTTTTGAGGGTTAATGGCAGAGTTTGTGTGCCTAAAGTTAGAAATTAGGTGAGATTGATATTAGAGGAGGCACATTATTCTAGATATTCCATTCATCAGAGTGTGGTAAGATGTATCATGATCTTAAACAACATTATTGGTGGTTTAATATGAGGAGAGATACAGCCAAGTTCATGGTCAAGTGTTTGGATTGTCAACAAGTGAAATATGAGCATCAAAAGCCTAGAAGATCAATGTAAAAGATGCCTATTCTTGTGCAGAAGGAGGAGCGAGTGACTATGGATTTTGTTACAGGTTTGTCCATGGACTTGGACAAGTTCGATTCAGTTTGGGCGATCATTAATCTATTGACCAAGTTGACACACTTCCTACCGATAAGGACTAGCTATATTGCAGAGCATCTGGCTAGGTTATATATTCGGGAAATCATCAGATTGCATGGTATACCAGTGTCTATAGTGTCAGGCTGAAGTTCTATGTTTACTTCTTACTATTGGGAAGCTTTACAGTATGGTTTAGGTATTAGAGTGGATTTGAGTTTAGCTTTTCACCCTCAGACTGATGGTCAGTTAGAGCGCACCATTCAGGTGTTGTTGAACATGCTTAAGGCCTGTGTTATTGATTTTGGGGCTCGATGGAACCAGCACTTACTATTCACATAGTTTGCATATAACAACAATTACCATTCTGACATCCAAATTGCACCATTTGAGGCCTTGTATGGCCGAAGGGGTAGATCACCCATTGGATGGTTTGATTCAGGTTTGGCTGAGGTGTTGGGTGTTGATTTGCTTCATGATGACATGGATTGGGTCCGACTAATTCAGAGTAAACTTTTGACTTCCTAGAGTTGCCAGAAAAGTTATGCTAATAAGAGGTTTAAGCCTCTTGGGTTCTCTATTAGTGACAGTTCTTGGCTAAAAGATTCACCCATGAAGGGTGTGATGAGATTCAGGAAAAGGGGAAAGCTTAGTCCCAAATTTATTGTCCCTTTTGAGATTTTGAGGAGAGTTGGTAAGGTAGCTTATGAGTTGGATTTACCATCGAGATTATCTTTTGTTCAACCTATTTTTCATGTTTCTGTGCTCTGATGGTACATTCCTGATGAGTCTCATGTGATTTCTTCTAACTCTGTTGAGTTAGGTCCAGATTTGTCCTTTGAAGAGGAACCTATAGCTCTATTGGACAGGTAGGTCCGGAGATTCAGCTCCAAGGATAAACCTCCTATGAAGGTTCAGTGGCGGCACCATTCTGTTAATGAGGCTAGATGGTAGTTGGAGTCTAACATGCGATGTAACAACCCCCAGTTTAAGAGCCTAAATGCAGATATGTTGACCTGGAAAAAAGACTGAGAACCTGATTCATGAGACATTCTATGGCCCGTGGATTGTTCTACAGCTCATAGATAGGTTCGTCAGTTGGATTCCAAGCATGAAGAAATTTTGAGTTTTCAGGAAAGGTAATCCACAACTTATCAGACGGCCCGTATAAGGTCTCTTATAAAGGGGTCAGATACAAGGTGAGAATTTGGATAGGTATGGAAGGACTCTACGAGTCCAACCACATCCTATAGAAAATAATATAGCTTGTCCTATTTGTCATAACTCCTAATTCAGCAAAGGTTATATTTCAGGATTCTCAGGTGATCCATCAGATGAAAGGGTCTACAACCTGTAAAACAATCTATGGCTTGTGGTTGGGTTTTCGTATATGGCTTCTGACAGTTTTAATTGAGGAGTAGTTTGGTTGTTTCCCATAATTTTATTCCTATACTACGTCATTTGGAGGATAAAAGGGGGGACCTATATTAGTCGTCAAGCCCCAGAAATACCCCTCATTCTCGCATTCCTTTAATTCCAAATTCCTAAGACAAGAGCTCTCAAGAATAAGGCTAGGGTTTCCCAAGTTCCTTCCTCAAGAATTCAACTCAGATTCCCCCTAGTTTCTCAGGTATGAAAGTTGATTTATGGGTATCCTTTCACCCATAAAGTTCCATATTATGCATTTTCCTTTTTTTTAAGTTCCTAAGTTTTAATGCATATTTATGATGATTTTATGGTTCTTATGCTACTGTATGATGCTACTAAAGTTCAATGACTATTTGTTAAGTAAATTTACATATATTTGTAGGTGTGATGTTGATTCTAAGATGGGTCTTGATATGATTAAAGTTGAACGATTTCAATATTTTCTTTTTGTGAAATTTCCTAAACTTATGTAATTTCTGATTGTTCCATGTATCAAATAAGTTCACTTATTTTTCAATGAAAGTTCTTATGAATCATGAATATGAATAGGGCATTTATGAAGATCTTCAAAGTTAACTCCCAAAGATATGTGCATAGTGATTATTGGCCTAAAGGATGTTTAAGAAAGACTCTTAAGTTCGAGTTACTCCTATTGATTACTATCTATGATTCTAAATTATGTTTAAAGATTCTATGGGATGACTTAGCACCGAGATGACTTGAGATTGGGACTTAACCCGTTAGTTGAGGCATAGCCCCTTGAAGATAAATCTCAATGTCCCTAACTATGTGCCACCATATGAGCCTGGTAGGCTAGGCTAGGCTAGGCTAGTGGATCCAAATAGGCCCAAAAGTTATGAAAGATTCTAAGTTTCAGATATCTACCATGGCAAGTAGATTTTCCTTTTCTCAATGGAAGGAATGCATTGGCCTTTATCCAATGGAAGGAGTTCATTGGATTCCATGTAGTAGCTCACATAGTTTTACTGTCAATTATGGTCTATTACCACAAGTTTAAATGATTCCACGATATGCCTTGAATTTGTTGTAAAATGTGCATTGTCTCATATTGGTCTAAGCCATATTCCTTCTACATGTTTAAGCTCATTTCATGTCTCACTAACTTTATGTATACTTATATGTTATGTTTGATTATGTCGCCATTACAATTTCCTCCATGAATTGCATCGCATATACTTAGTACATTCAAACGTACTAACACATATTTGTCTACATGAATTAACCATGTAGGGATAGGTATTCCTATACTGGCTCATGGCTAGTATTCGGCATCCAAGACTAGCTATACTATTTGTGGCCCTTAGTTTAGAACACCTCCACTCTTTCCTTTTAGTTTGTATTTAGCTATTTTGAGACGATGTTTTGTAGCCCTTTTGAGGCATACATTTTCTATATTATACTGTCTTGATTTCTTTTCATTTGATTGAGACTGCAAAATTACTGGTCGTATCGACTTATCACGTTTTTGGTATGCATATGAACACAATAATAAATGTAGTTATTTCCTCTATGTTTACTGTTGCTTCACTGTAAAAAAAGGGCCCATAGCCCCTTTCCCTTATGATTTTCCGCATTATTTTTCTGTGTATTACCTATGAATGCTTGAGATGCTTAGATGGCTTGGGTGAGGTTCCTCCGGATGTCTCATTCGCCATGTGATAACTAGGTCCCTAGGTCGGATTGTTACATGTGGGCCATATATGCCATCCTTTTTGAGGCTTCAAGTACTCCTCTTTTCCTTATGTTTGAGGATGAACATTATTTTTTGTGGTGAATGATATAATGACTTGATTGGTTATTTTTGGCATTATCTGTGAAAATTTTTATTTTATCCTTTCGTAAGTTATTTAGGGCCTAATTTGAGTTAGAATTGAAATCTTGAGTTTTAAAAGTTAAAAATATGAGTTTTAGCATTTTTAGAACCTTAAGTTATTAAAAAGTGAGTTTTTGTGTCATTCTGGGTTTTGGAGGTTTGATCGGGGATCCAGCGATTCTAATAGCTCTGGAATATCAAAACTGTATTGTAGGAAATTGACGAACTGAATTCAAAGTTAAAATAACGTTTTTAGGCCCAAAGTTATGGTTTTAGTTATTTTCGGAACCAAAGCCTGACTTTGATCAACATTCGAAATTCAAAAGTTCAGATCGAAATTTTGATAGTTCCACTAGTTTCGGATGGTGAAACTAATGTTAGAAATGATCTCAGAATTATTTTTGGAGTTACCAAGCACAGTTTTGATATTTTGAGCTTTAAACTAGTTTATTTGACTTGAATTAGTAAATATGTCATACAGACATCAAAATCGAATTATGATTATTTTGTTGAGTCTGGATAACTGTCTCCGGTATGGATACATATAAAGTTTGTAAAATATTTTATTTTGGATGAATTCCAAGTGTCTATTCCGAGTTTTCATTGTTGGCTGATTTTTGCTGGTGCTCAGTTTTTGTGAAATTCATTTATCTTCTCCACCTTCAGAGATAGGTTAGAGATTTTACTCACTACTTTCAAGAGGTGGGCACTGATGTTCATGCTCCAATAGTAAAGCGGTCGCTGTCAAGTATAAACCTAACCAGAGGCTAGGGTTGAATCTACTGGGTATGCGGGGTTTGACCAAATTTACTCACCAACAATCATTTCAAGTACCAATCAACTATATTTCCTAGAACGGGGAGCGGGGGAGGTTTTGCAAATTGGATAAAATAACTACAAAAATTATACTAATAATCACGAAGAGACAATCAATTTGAGGAACAACTTGGGAATTGTGTTCCCCATGATTCGCTAACTGAAATACCCCGAATAACATATCCCTAATTGAGACATTGCATGGAGGACGGTAACTTAGATTCATCCAGCCCTCTTGTAAAGGTGAAGGTCGAATTTCACCATGGCGCTTGGTCGGCAACCATGGTGTGCCTATTAACCATTACCCATAGTCCCAGTCAACCTCTCCTTGGTCGAGTTTGGTTGATTAGACGAGAACACATCAATCGAATCCTGTCACCCATTTTCTTTTTCTATTCATCACTACCTTGGTCGGGATCATGACACTAGATAGGGTTTGGTGTTGGCCACCACCAAGCAACAAACATTCTGAAGGAAAATGGATAATACATGTAAATACCCAATCAAAGAAATAAAAATAATCTAGGTTATTATAAGCTAGCTATTAATAGTTCCCACAACCCCAAGGCGTGTAGGTTTAGATACTCATAGCTAGGGAAAAATTACAAACAATGAATAGAATAAACATGGTTGAGAAATTACCTAAAGAGCTGCGTTCGCGGAGCATTAGCTGGTGTAACAACCCCTCCCCCCCCACCTTTGTTACTCTCGGTGTTCGCGGGTTGGTCACTGCAATTGTTAAGGTAATTTTTGTTATACTCCTCCGTGTTTATAGGACACTAACCCCAATAGCGAAGTATTTTCTATACCTGGAAAGTTTTAAACTCGAGAAATACCATTTTTAATCTATTTTCCAATTTCCAAGCTTTGAGAGACGATTTTGAAGAGGGGTTTTCAAAGATTGTTGTTGGGTAAGCATTTCTAACACTATTCTAAATATTTTTCATAAGATTTATCTTGGTTTTTCTTCAAATCCATGATTTTCAATGTTCAAAATTGGTGATTTCTGTACCATGGCTTTCAAACTTTAAATGCTAATTTCTCATTCATTTAAGCTTGATTTTAATGGGATTTTCACCCGTGAACTCTATTTTTCGTGTAGAACGTGATTTCAAAATTCATTTTCACATTTAGGATTTTTTAGTTTTAACCCTAATTTGACCATTATGCCCCTAAACCTAATTCATACCAATATGGATATCAAAATGCACCCCTTGATGCATAGTATCTATTTTTGATGGAGGTTGATCGATCCGACGATCGTTTGGAGGCTTACTTGATTGAAAACTTGTTCGAGTGTGATTTCGGCATCGAGATAGGTTCGGCTATCCTTTTTAGGACTAAATTTGAGCTATTGAGCATGCTTATGTGATAATTGTGAGATGTAGATTGAAATATTGAGCCAATAACATGATATGATTGAATTTGATGGGAATATGATGTTGGTTACATCAAATTTTGAGTAAATGGCGATCATATTAATTAATCGAGATGAAATCATGTGATATGAGATAATTGGGATGTCATTATGATAATATGAGACATAAGATAACCTCCAGAGAGTATTTTGGCTAATTAAATGATGAATGCAGTGAACCTAAGGGTCATGTGCCTAATTGGGGGTTCTCGTCGAGTTTGACTCATAGATATCTTGATCATTGATGAGATAGTGATGATATGAGATATTGATGGCCTGGTGGTAATAATTGGTATACATGGTATAGTCATACAATGTGATGCTCCATTGTTGCATAGGTATGCACATATCTTAAGTTGACTAGTTGCATTGGTATACACAGACCTAATACTCCATTATTGCATTGATATGCACATATGTTATATACGATTGTTGGCATTGGTCTGTAGACATTTAGTACATGATTGGATGCATTGTCATGCATATTTCTCATTATGTTTGCATCATTTGAGACATTATGATCCATGTTGAGACAGTGGTTATGGCCTGCGATGCCTTGAGACACCCCTTTATGAGGTCTGTGATGCCTCTAAATACTTCTGATTATGGCTACGAGGTCATATTATATATTTGAGTACATGGCCTACGATGCCCTCGTGTTTTATCTTATAGTTTCGGCTCAATAGATGTGTACATTGACCCCGCGACAACCGTGATTTCATCTCATACATGCCTGCGACACCATTGTATTCACGCATATTGCAGATTAACCTTTTGGTGTAGGTGATAGGATTCTTTGTTATTGCATAGTTGTTCGATTTCTCTTACCCAATCGGTTGAATCTACTGTATACATTTTGGTGTGCTCAACCCTACTTTGTTTCCTCCCTGCAGATCGTGAACAAGGTTCAGGGAAGGGTAGTTGATCATTTTATCTGAGTGTTACCATTATCATCCAGATCTCAACGGTGAGGCTCAGACTTCGAGTCGTCGTGGATCTTTGAGCCCTCTGTTCATTTCTTTTCTCTTTGACTATGTACCAGACATTATGAGATAGTATTGTATTTTCTTTTGAGATACTTGTATTTACCCTTCAGTACTGGTTTAGATGCTCTTGTACTCATGACTCCCGGATTTGGGAGATTTCTTATATCTTATGAGTTTGTTTCCGCTTTATTTATCTTTCTTTAGTTGCGATCTATTTTGGGTCGTGACAATAAGTCATTCATGGAGTGTTATGAAAGGCTTAAAGGCTGACTTGGGATGGCAATATAGTCATAAAACTTCCCGTAGGAGCTTAGAATTTGGGTAAATTACCAAATTGACTTTACTAAAATGAGCCTTGAAAACATGCTTGGTAGCTTCAAGGCATACTTCTTGAGTCGTGAAGTGCACCACGCTCGTGGTTTCCTATCATGAAGAGCACACCTATGTCGAAGCAATACTGGCCAAGTGAGGTGGCCCCTTCATGGGTTCGTAGTGTGGTCCACGAGCCGTGGTGTGTGCCCATGGTGGCACACTTCACTGGCAGCCTCTAAGTTGGCCAAGGCCACCTTCACAAGCCACTTCATGGCTAGTGTAGTGGTTCACAAGCCGTGAAGTGGTCCTTGGTGGGGCACCCTAGACAAAAACTCTTGGAAATACCTTTGCTTGTCTCGTTAAGGCCTTAGGAAGCGTTGCTCCTTACCTCCAATGTTTTTATTTTCTCTACCATATTCCAACCTTCAAACTTGTGGGATATTACACTTACCATTTTAAAATCAAAAACACTTTTCTTCACATTTGTATCAAGGATTTTGGGATCAAATGTATTTTTCTCTTATTTCTTCTTCGATAGAACTCTTTGAAGGTCACCAAGAACACCTTGAATATTCAAATGTGAAATTCTTCAAATCAACTCGTACTAAGCTCAAATTTCAATTGTAGTTTCCGTTCAACATAGAGAACAAAGCCCAGTAGAAATCAAAATCCAATCAACACTAAATAGAAGTATTTTTCTCTTATTTCTTCTTTGATAGAACTCTTTGAAGGTCACCAAGAACACCTTGAATATTCAAATGTGAAATTCTTCAAATCAACTCATACTAAGCTCAAATTTCAATTGTAGTTTCTGTTCAACATAGAGAACAAAGCCCAGTAGAAATCAAAATCCAATCAACACTAAATAGAAGTACCCATTTCAGAATCGTCAAGTTCTTCAAGCTTCAACAATAGTAAAAAACCAAAACCTTCTCAAACTTTGTGAAATCTCAGACCTAGACTATATTAGTACTAGAGAATGCAAAGCTCATATTAAAAACATCCAACAAGACTTCAAAACACAATTTTTTTGGGATTTTCTTCAAAAAAAAAAAAAGTATATTTGAAACTTTTATCGTAACAAATCCTAGATTAGATTCGTAGGATCGAATCTAAACATGGATATGATGCTAAATGATAAACTAGCTTTGGGAGGCAAGAACAAAATATGAAATTGAAAGACAAGTAAAGATAAATAGATGACAAAAAAAAAAAATAGAAAGCAACCAAAAGGCATATTAAACCTTAAGAGCACAATCCATTAACCGTACTAGAAAAACTCTCTTAATTCACCTTGACACAAATGTTTCTAACCAAAAAATGACCAAAGCTTAACCAAGCTCTCAATTCACAAAGGAGTATTGTTCATTGATATTCAACATAATCTACCTAAGTATGAAGACTAAGTTAACTATTTATAATATTTATCTTGTTATTATACAAATGACCCAAAAGTGTCCCCAAAGGCTTTACTAAAATGGCCAAGTGATGAGTCGTTACTTGAAGAGGCGTCACTGCCTTGGTCACTTTGAGTCAGTGTGCTTCCAACAAGCCACCAAGTGATGCCCATGTTGACAGGCCGTCACCTGCTTGACGCCCAAGTTGGGGGACTTCACCCCCTTAATGCCCAAGTTGATGGTAGCGACTCCTAGGCAGTGAAAAACTTTCTTTTTCTTCGACCTCTTATCCAACCATCATGTTGTGGAACCCTTTGGGTGGTCCAACACGTCCAACATGCCCATATTCACGAACATGCTGTGAACCATCTTATTGTGCTATCCTTTGGATGGTCTCAAGATGTGGTCAAAGACGTCCAGCACGCCCATCTTCAGAAACATGATTTGAAGAACTTGTAACTAACTCTTGGTTCCTTGTATGCAGATTAAAGGCGATGCCCTGTGGCGCTCTCATCGTAATAGACAAGCGTGAGTACTATTTTCGAAAAAGCCTATTATCTTAGATTAAAGTTTCAAATTAATTCTTCTTTTAAGTTAGAGGTATTAGCTAAGTCGATATCAAAATCAGGACTATAATCTAAGTAGCTTATCCCATGATAAATAAGTTATGCAGATAATATTATCCTGATTGAAATCCCAGAATTGCAATATTAGAATACCCTGATTTCAAACGAAATGGCACTTTCAAACTGGTCCCCTACCAATGCACATTTTATGATTTACGCATTTTCTAAACCTGCCAATGTAACAGTCAAATCCGTGGGAACGTATGAGTTCTATTTTATGTTTTATATAGAGCAATTGGATTTAAAATATTGGTAACAGGTGGGTTGGGTTTTGCAATGAATGTGTGTATATTTTTCTGTTTGAAATGCTTCACTAGGCACAAAAATTCGTTTCAGATTCTGCTATTTATGGATGATGAATCTGGATATATTCTAGTTATGACATTTAGCTTTGTGATTTCAGTCATTAGTTTGGGGTATCATGTAAGAAATTTACCGATAAATAATACAACGTAATGTATATTCTTCAAATTATAGAAGTTCTCCATGAAGAGAATGATCACACCGTCATTAATCATTCCTTCTCTCAATGACATGGGAGAACATAGAAGTGCCAGATTTGATTCTTCCCAATAAACAGAATACAGCCAATACAAAACACGAGCTGCACAGAAAGAAGCCAATCGATAATTTTTGCAGATATATAACGCAAGAAAGTCACTATACGGAAATGGACAAGGCAAACTAGACCACTATGTATAATTTGGGGCAGAACATGATGAAGACATTATCTTTGCACTATTAAAAGCATTATAGCTTGGACAATCAATTGATCCAACTTATGTACCACAGCAGGCAATGTTGTGCAAACAATAGTTTCAGAAAAAGTTGCATCTCCATGACGTCGCCACAAGGTAGAAGCTACAAACCAGAGGGGGATGTATATCGAACGCAGCATCAGCCAAAGATGCAAATGTGGTTGAAACATTCTCTTAAAATACATGCACCTATAATAGTGATCCCAAATATACTGTCACAAAGTTGTTAGAGCATTTCTTACTACGTATCCATGGACTTAAAATTCTGCTGCTTCGCTGATATAGCCTCTCATGACGCTATCATCTGCGCGTCTCATTTTGAGAAAGCTGGTCCCTGAGGTCCTTGAGAGCATCCACAACTTCTGTACCGAGGTTGTGCTTTAACAATTTACCTTGCATAGAAGTAGATCTGTCAAGAAAATCGATACATCAAGAAAATATTAGCATTGCATCAGATGTCAATGAAATTACGTAAGTGCGAAACAAAGACAACATAAATGGGACCCGTTAAATCATATTATAGCTGCCATTACTAGTTTCGCCAATTGATTCAACAGCTGGAAAGGAAATAAGTATCCTGAATGGATAAGTTGGTTATAGTTGATGAGACTGAAATGTCCACAATGCAAGTGATAACTACTTCGGGGGACGGGGAAAAGAGTAATAACAACAAAAACAAAACATCATCAGTTATACAGTTTCCTAATTTTTATGGTGTGCACACAATCATACAAATTGTCGTAATGTCAAACTTTTTCTTAAACAATTCCTACACATGTATATCCAGTAAAACTAAGAACAAAGAAAATAATTCACAAGATAACTGCGGTTTGGTCTAGCTTACAAGCAGTTTTATGAAGTACATACTGTTCTTGGTTCTGGGTTTTGCTTGTTTGTCAAGCACAACGTAGCATTTTCTGTTATATCAAAAGAAACAAGAAAAGACTAGAAAGTAATAGTATACTTCATCAGAAAGAGTAAAAAAAGAAAGCACCCCATCAACATGCTTGGGGTGTTTGGATTGGCTTTTTTTAGGTGGTTTATAAGTCAAAAGCCTTAGGTCATAAGTTGGGAACCCCCCAACTCTTGGCTTTTGGACATTTTTTGGTACTTTTTCAGCTTTAGGAAAGTGCTTAAAAGCCCTTTTAGTGTTACCCAAATGCTTTAAAAATATTAAGTGCTTAAAAGCCAAAAAGCCAATCCAGACATCCACTAAATTTTACATTCTCGCTGTTTAACTGACAAGGGGCTCGAGCAGGTCAATTACTAACTGACTCTTACCTACATGCTGCAAGAAAGGTGAAGGATTCCGCAATGTCCGTTCAAACCTCAACTAGAATATATTAGAGTAAAGCTAATTACAAGAAATGCCTTCAATTTACCTTTAAACAAGTTCAAAACCACTATCAAAAACTCTCTTTAGGAAGTCTGCTGCTTTATATGCTTTATAAAAAAACAACTGTAAGGTAAATAAAGATCATAACTCTGCAACTAGCATCCAATTGTGTTAAAAAAAAAAATTCGTGAAAGATCAGGAAGTTTATGGAAAAGGTGAGTCTCTTAAAGCTTTCCATAAATACATTTAGATGAACTTTTCTCCAACCCAAGGAGGTAGTAATCTCCAGATTACACAAGAAACGAAAAAAAATTCAAGCAACACTATATACCTATGTTCGCGCAGCATTCTCTCAACCTCCTTGTGTGAAGCTTTGATCTACATTAGCTCAAAGGATCAGAGAAATTACATCAGAATTAGGGAGCAGATTATTCATAGCAGTAGCTGTTACTATTTAGTGCATACACTTTATAAGAACATTCAAACAACTAATCTTCATATCCATGAGAGCATAAAGGTGTTGGACATTTTTAATTAAAACAAAGTAGGACAAGGTGCCAATGTCAACAGCACAGATCACATTCTTACGCCTCTAATCCAAATGTAAGTTAAGACTAAAAATAAGAATATTCTACAGAGTAAAAGTCAAAATAAAACTATTCTACAGAGTACAAGAATTGTACAAAAAATAATTTGCCCAGTTACAGAGTACAAGAATTGTACCAAATTTAACCAGTAAGTTCTACACAATACTTAAGGGGGAAAGAGCATATAGCTTTAAACATTATTTAATAATATTGCTTAACTATAGTTACTCTCATCTAAGCCCTTGAACTTCCATTTTGGACTCGACAAAAACCCTTCTCTTGGATCGTTAAGTTACGTCTATTAAATTGAGGAGCAACTCCCGTATTTTTTCCGTTAGAAGAAAATGGAAAGAGAAAACAAGAATAAGAGGACTGAGAAAAAATGAAGAGAATTTGAAGAAAACTATATTTTTTTCAATTTGTGTAACAAGTACGGAATAGAATACATTCAACTTCTCATCTCAATCAATGAAATAAAAGCCCCAGGAAAACAAAATATATGCCTTTATTTTCTTGGTTCTTCATGACACAGAAGAAACAAAAGAAAGAAAATTTTTGAACTCTCAACCTCGCTTTTCACTGTTCTGTTTTGAGAGATGAAGTACCGAAGCAAATTGAGAGATGACAAAGGCTAATGCCAATCATCATGAAGAAGCTGATATTTGCACATTACCTCAGAAATTAACGCCTTGCAGCTCCAAACAAAAGCCCCCTGGTATAACCGTCAAAGTTTAACAAGGAAATTAGTCCCTACCCAAAGGATGTATGTTAGAGATGGTGATGAAAAGAGGTTGCCAACTGTGGCTGAAATAGCTACTTATTGTACTTCTTTTGTGAACAACTAGCTAATCATTTTACTTCCATATAAGGAGAAAAAAGTTGAAATGAGTGAGTGCTATCAGAAATATATAATTAGTTTCAAATGTAGGAGAAAGTAGTTGGTGTACTTCAATTAGTACATGAATCAGGAAATCACAAGCGAAAGAAATTCACTTGAATTAAGTGCAACAACCCCCCCCCCCCCGGCCATCCCCTTCCTCCTTTTTTGCATTGAAGACTTTGTACAACTCAATGTAACCATTTGGGATTTGACTGGGAATTGTTGGTAACCGATCCAATGCTGCCCATAAATCCATTATCAATTGTGTCTTGCTTCTACGTTTTGCTTATTTCTTTCCGTTGTCATTTTGTTTAGAGTTTCCTACAAAGGATTCTATCACATATCAAGGTAGAAGTACATACTACTCCATAGGCTGCATGCTGCTGATTGTGATCAGATGTGACAACCCAAACTTTTGGACACCCATCCTGCCTTAAAGCGACCACCTTTCAATGTTATGGACAACAAATCTATCAGTCCAGCCATAGAAACATCAGCAAAATATTACACAAATGTATGTGCATCAAGCAAACTGGTTTCTATTATTCATTGTAAGGCCCAGTATTGCATCTAATGGTGGTGCTACAGATCACAAAAAACTGGAGAGATAACGTTCAAGTTCAACCATACCAAGTACAATTACCCTTCAACTACTCATGTCCAAACTCTAATGTCAGCAATAGACTAGGAAATTCTTGGGACATATAAAATGATTTCACATGAATACCATGCATTAATTTGGTCAAGGAATAAGGCAGACATATTGTAAAAGAAATTTAAAGGGCGTGCACAGAAGTGGCCCATCTTTGATCCAATAAATGCACAATCTTTACAGAAAAATCTGCACTCTATTATGAATTATGTGAGATGGATAAAAAGGGAACAACAGACGAACATAAACCCTTACTAAATCAAAGCGATGATTCAAATTTTCAGTTTTTAACTTCTAATGCAAATGGGCATTAATTTTGCAGTTGTTCTTGCAGAAAACAATCTACCATAAGAAAACTATTAAAAGATAACATATTTCTAGTACTAACACATATTTTAAATATTTAAAGTCATTTACCAAGCAACTTGAAAATATAAACGATACAAATTCTCTAAAATTGAGCTTCATGACATTCTTACCTCCTTCTCAATCCATGCATCAGCACATGTTTCACTTGAATATACCACATCAACGCTGCAAAACAAAGAAGAGAGTCACGCAACTCCACTACTAAATAGTCTAGTCTAGACTGCATACCATGACTTCAACAGGACAAGAAGATCGATACAAGAACAAAGAAATTGAGAAGTAGATGTATAAATAAACTGTCCCTGGAACACTGACCATTACAAGTTTGGTTTCTGAATCAAAAATATCAATGAACATGATATATATGATAGTGAAATCAGATTTTCTTCTTGTCACCTGAACATCTCAAAAGGGGGAAAATATAGAGGCTGAAAATAAGCACAATTAAAAATCCTTGAAAGTATGCTCAATTCCAGACTCATAATTGCTTTGCATATTATGAAAGATGAATAAAACAAGTAAATATGAAAATAAACATGATATCACATCAGGGCCAAGAATGTTTCACAAGCACGGGTCACTGACTTGCTATTATTAACAATCAATAGCATATAGCAATAATATGCAATGGCGTATCCACATATTACCTATTGAACAGAGGACAAGAATCAGACTTCATATGAAACTACAGTAATGACAGACTAGCAAAAAAATTAATAGCAAATTCCAAGAGCTTGTTTGTCAAACAGAAATATATCAACAGAACATCAACTATGGGAGAACATAACTATGGGATGTTTTTCATTGTCTAGTGGAATTACCCCTCAAAGATTTCCTTGTGTGTAGCCATTCCAGACATCATGGCATCAAATACAACCACCACTTTCACCTCTGCAATATACTGAAATGAGATGGCAACATTTACCAATTGACAAGAAATTAGACATGAATGAAGTATAAAAAGAGCAACTAATTTTGACAATATGGGATTTCTACCAGCTTATTTCAATATGCGAGTTGCCACTGATCTGATGAACAGAAGAAAACTCCTACAGCTTAGCAGAATAATGTTACAATTGCTAGAAAAAAGTAATCTCATAGAAAGAGTAGAAGAAACTATCAGATAAACTGCTTCAGGAAATAAAAGTATCAGAAGGAATTCACTACAAGGATACTTATGGGCCTTTCAAGTTGTTAGAATAGGAACATAAACAAGAATAATATTTACAATCCTACTTAGAATAGGAATAGGAATAGAAATAGGAATAGTATATAGCTTCCTACTTAGAAAAGGATTGTATTATAGTATCCTAGTTGGAAAAGGAGTCCAAGATAGTATCTATAAATAGGGTTTCAATGGAAAAAGAGTCTAGTATAGTATCTATAATGTAGAGACAACAATTCAATAATATTTTTTCCTATATCTTTTCTCACATGGTATCAGAGCTTCTACAATCTTGGTAAAAAATCAAAGAGCTTCCGCTGTCAGCGGGCAGCTATGATCCATATATGCCGCCCATGTGGCCAATGATTATGTCAGCGAAATTTGGGTCACAGTGTATGTTTTTTATGACTATTTTCTCAAATATGATTTGCGTAGGGTCGTGCCATCATTCCGACCTTACCCATATAATTCTTTCTCTGTAGGATCGTGTCATCATTTCGACCCTACCTATAATTCTATTTCTCACATGTGACCACTTTCAACCATCAAATTTCTTCTTTAAACACTCATCTCTTGATTTCTTGATTTCAAGACGATTCATATATTTTATACCAAATTTCGACCACTTTTTAATGACCATTACATTGTTTCCAACATATCTGAGTTTTTCTTTTGTTTGATGACAAGGGGAACCCACAGTCGCTACCCTGTGGGTGCGCACAGGGTAAACCCCCACTCCTACGCCATAACTCACAAACCATATAGGAGAAGTAACCCACATTACGCAAGCCTGATGCAACGTGCTCAACCTAGAAGGCAAACTCCTTTCTTTCACTGGCAAGTAGTTTTAAACTTGAGACCTCCAACATAGAAGTCTCAAGCTCAAACCACTGGACCATCTCGAAGGGTACAAATCTGAGTTTTCCTGCAGTGTTTTCTTTTTGTTTTTTTTTTAGATTACTTTTGCTAAGAAAAAAAAGGATATAGAAAAAGAATATACTTGAATATTTGGGATGGATTAGAGTAATGTTTTCTCTCCCATGGCCAATATAGAATATGTCCCTTTTTTGTATCTATGGGTTTTATTCTCCATTGGCCTTTTTATCAGTTGGACATTAAGAATGTTTTTCTCCACGATGATCTCGAGGAAGAAGTCTATATGAAAGCAACCACCTGATTTTGTTGCTCAGGGGGAATCAAGTAGCCTTGTATGTCAATTGAATTTGTCACTCTATGTTTTATCAACAGTATGCATCAAATCCAGTATATCATGAGAAGACTAAGCACACTAAGGTTGACTATCAATTTTGTGAAGTTGAGTAATCAACTTACAGATATCTTACCAAGCTCTTCATCAATCGTCATATTAATTACATTTGTAACAAGCTAGGTAAATACGACTTATATGCACCAACTTGAGGGGGAATGTTAGAATACGAATAGGAACAAGAATAATATCTACAATCCTACTAAGAATAGGAATAGTATATCAAATCCTACCTAGAAAATGATTTTATTATAGTATCCTAGTTGGAAAAGAAAGCTAATATAGTATCTATAAATAGGGTCTCAATGTAGTAATGTAGAGACAACAATTCAACAATATTTTTTCCTATATCTTTTCTCACACAAGTTATTATTGAGATGCACATATAAAAAGGGCAACCCAATGCATAAAACATACCACATTCAGTCGTTCACGCAGGATAGGGAAAGGGCTGCATCGCAAGGAAGTTTGATGTAGACAACCTACTCTAATGCAAGTATCAGTGGCTTTGATATAGACAACCTACTCGAATGCAAGTATCAGTGGTTGATTCCACAGCTCGAATCCATGACATATAGGCCACACGAGGACAACTTTATTCATTTGATTCTAGAGCTAGGCAACACAACATGTGCTCTATTTTACACAACACAAGAACAGACTCATTGAATTGAAAAAAAGAAAAAAAGAAGACCCAAACCTCTTAGCAAACTGAATGATACAAGCTCATCAATGAGTTTTTGACGAGCAATGTCAAGGCTTCCATTCATAAAATGCTTCTTCAACTTTGGCCAATATCCACACACATTATATCCATCAACAAGCAAGACAGGAACAGCAGTATCCAATAGCAGATTTGTACTACAGAAGTTCAACGGACACAAGTAGTTTCTCAATTCACCTATTATTATGTTTATTAAACAAGAAAATTCATTCTAGACAAGACCTGGAAAAAATTTACTAGTATAGTGCCAATGTAGGATCGCGGTAGATCTCTTCATCTTCTGGCAGTTCTTCCTTCTCCACCTTCTTCTTACGATAACTAGTAGCAGGCTTTGGAGTACTGGATTTTCTCTTTTGGAACTCCTAAAGGACATTTCCTCTGCATGAATTGCTGAAAGTAATATACTAAATCTAGTAATAGATCCATTGATACTAATTCAAGACTAACCTTCCATAATCTTAAAAACTGCAAATTCTGCTTCAAGTTTGATGTAATCCTTGGAGGAGGTGTATCAGCATCCTATTCAAAGTCAAATTAGTAAAGTTTATTAAATTCAAATTATTCAGCAGGACAGAATGATCTCATCAGTTCTAGGTGGAATTATCAAAATATTCCAAAAATTGTAAAAAGTAAGCAAATATAGTTTAAAAAACTAGGAAAGATTTGCATACTAGGACACATTTTGGATTAATACATGATTTGGTATCCCATGACATCCCAATAACTGTTTGTGTCCAATTTAAGAATTTCTCGATTATACTTTTGCATGATTCCCAAATAAATTTTCAGTTTGATCAGCTCCAGCCCTTCTAAAAGTTACTTCCAGAATCAACTTCTAGCACTTGTATGTCTAGTGGCAATAGAAAAGATATATCCACTTGTGAGCAGCGTAGAGATACTGCAGCAAAATTATGGCAGAAGAGCATTTCCAACCACTTCAAAGCAAATGGACTACCAATATGTTTGACAAAGTGAGCTAGTGTTTCTTCATAATTTCTATGGATAACATAAAGAGATTGTGATTGCTAACAAGCAAGCCAATTAGAATACTTCAGAAAACAAAATGTAATTTTTGTCTTTAGGTAAAAAAATGATGTCAACTTATGTACATTTCTATCCCATGATATCATCAACAAAAAGTACTATTCCCACTATTTCAATTAAAGTGTATTACTTTCCTTTTTAGTTTGTTAATAAAAAGGGCCAATTTTTATACTTAGTAACTCTTCTTGCGCACAGCGGAAGCTTCAATGCACTAGGCTTACCCTGTTTCTTTTAATTCCAATATCCTACATAACATGCCTAAGACCACAAGATTCAAAAGGCATACATTATACATATCTTTAGTTTAAGACCACGAGATTTTCAAAAGTTTTGCTTATTTCATATAACTCCGTGCTCGTCAAACTAAAACACATTAAATAAATTAGGGAGTGCTTATTTTCAAACTGCTGTATATCAAAATGAGCATTTAGGGTCCTTCTATAGTGAGATTTGCTTGGGGCATGATCAAAGCAAAACTATGCTTCATATCATATTACTGATGTTTTATCAATTTTGCCTTGATAATTCTTTAGTCCAGCTCTAGTTTTTCATTCAAGTATTCATTTACATCATACTGCAAGCAATATCTTACATTCCTTTAAAAGAAAAAAAAAGGTATGACTGACTAGACAATCCAAATCACTAGTAGATTTTATTTTCTTTTCCTTTATTAAGTTGTTACAATTATAGGGCTATCAAGTTGTTAAGTCACACTATGAAGGTCTGGGAGAGGGTGGTGGAGATGAGGGTGAGAAAAGGAGTTTCTATTTCAGAACATCAGTTTGAATTCATGCCGGGGCGGTTGACTATTGAAGCAATTCATCTTGTTCGGAGATTAGTGAAGAACTATAGGGAAAGAAAGAAGGACCTTCATATAGTGTTCATTGATCTCGAGAAGGCCTATGACAAAGTTCTGAGGGATGTCCTTTGGAGATGTCTAGAGGTGAAAGATGTTTCAATGGCGTATATTAGGGTGATAAAAGACATTTACGATGGAGCCAAAACTCGGGTAAGAACGATGGAATGAGACTCAATGTATTTTTATGTTGAGATGGGACTTCATCAAGGATTTGTGTTGAGCCTTTTTATGTTTGCCTTGGTGATGGATGAGCTGACACGGTCTATTCAAGAGGAGGTTTCATGGTATATGTTATTTGTAGATGACATAGTACTAATTGATGAAACTCAAGTTAAAGTTAATGATAGATTCGAGGTTTGGAGACATGCTTTGGAGTCCAAAGGGTTCAAAATGAGCAGGACCAAAACAGAATACCTGGAGTGCAAATTCAGTGTTATGAGAGATGAAGCAGACATTGATGCGAGGCTTGCCACTCAACCTATCCGCAAGAGAGAGAATTTTAAATATCTTGGGTCCATCATCCAAAGTAGTGGTGATATCGATGATGACGTCACAAACTGTATTGGACAAAATGGAGGCTTGCCTCTGGAGTATTGTGTGATAAGAAAATACCACCTAAACTCAAAGGTAAGTTCTACAGGATGGTGGTTAGACCGTCTTTGCCATATGGGGTGAAGCGTTAGCCGATCAAAAATTCGCATGTTTCGAAGATACAGGTCACGGAGGTGAGAATGTTGAAATGGATATGTGGATATACCAGGAGTGATAAGATTAGGAATGAGACCATCCGGGAGAAGCTAGAGGTGGCTCCTGTGGCTGACAAGATGAGGGAAGCGAGACTGCGATGGTTTGGACATGTGCAGAGAAGAGGTACGAGCTTCCTGTTAGGAGGTGCGAGAGGTTGGATTTAAGAGCTACATGGAGGGGTAGAGGCATGCTGAAGAAGTATTGGGGGGAGGTGGTCAGACAAGATATGGTGAAACTTGATCTCACCGAGGACATGACCTTAGATAGAAAGGTGTGAAGGTCGCGAATTAGAGTAGCGGACTAATAGCTTAATAGGTTTAGGTGATGTTTAGTCGTGGGGTATAGTAGGATAGGAGTTTTAGCCGTGCATTTATATCTTGTGTTGTCTTTAGTCGTGTTATATATGTTATTACTATCGTATCTATAGAGTATCATGTGTTTTTTTCGTTATTAGTCGCTCTTTCTGTTTCCTTTTCTATCTGTTCCATTTTTTTCATATCTAGTTTATTCTGCTTATGGGATTTTGAGATGAGGGTTCCCAGGAAACAGTCTCTCTACCCCTATGAGGTAGTGGTAAGGTCTACGTACATTCTACCCTCCCCAGACCCCACTTGTGGGATTCCACTGGGTATGTTTTTTTTTTTTTTGGTTGATGTTCCTTTATTAAGTGAAATCTCTTTAAATTTATAGCTAAATATTCTTTAAATTAAATTTAGAATTCTAAAATATTGATACTACTAAATTTTGAAAGTGGAGGTTAGTTTATACTCAAATTTAGCAGGAAAACTGGGGAATATGATAATTCAGAGGATACGTTAATGACTCTAATATATTTAAGGCTATTTGAACGTGGATAACTGTTCTATCACCAAGCACCACTGCAACAGATTAGAAGCATAAACATCTCAACTACTTAAGATAGGCTACAAGAACCCCACTTCTCTCTTCTTCTTTCATAAAAGCCTTTTTAACCATTGCTTTAAGTCCCACTAGCTTTTATATCTCTCCATTCAGAATTATCCAAAAGAAAAATGACATTGGCTCCTCATCATTCAGACCCAATACAGCATCACAATCTACTCCTCTGCAGGGGTAGGTGTAGTTTTTCGAAGTTATGGTTTCAGCCAAACCCAATAGTTTTAGCTCAAACCATGTATTATGTGTTAAAAGATTCACTAACAAGTAAAAGTAATAGATGTTGAACACATAAAATTGAAGGCTTGGTCTAATTTCAAACTTGAACCCCTAAGGCTCAAACCTTGGATCCGCCATGGCTTTTCTGTTTATCCAAGTGTACATTTTGAATTGGAGGACTCTGGTCACCAACTGTGTATGAAAAATCGAGTGGTTTTTCCACAGAACTTCTGACAATTTTTCTTTTCCTTCTAATTAAAGTATCAACATAAACAAACCATTAGTCCCTCAACCACAAATGTAAAATTGCAGTTGCTTATTTGTAATGGTGTGGTGGGCAACTTGCAAAAATTCCATATATAACAAGGTAAATAGTATTTTCTGATTTTCCTAACTTGTAAAGGACCAGAGGATGCATCAATTGAGCCTCCTGTTCTTCTTGCCCCAGTTAAGAGGATATAGTTTGTTTACATGACAATTCCGTACCAGATAAAACATACCCCTAACTCTGTAAATTAGTTCCAATAAAAATTTACTACTGTATGATAAGGATATGATTAAGAAAACCAATATAATATATTGCAAGAGACATAGACAAGCAAGGAGAGACTACCTTAGAAGACGGTGTCTCGGAATTGTTGCTCTTCTTAGCAACAATTCTGGAAGGTTTGATGTAGTGGTCACATGTAGCACAGCCAATGTATGTCAATGCAAAGGCTGATAATGTTTCTGAGAAAGATATACCTTTCATGGGTGCACCAGAACCATTACTTCATCATTCATCATCTTCTTGAATACCGACCACAATTTATGCGAGTAAACAATTGTATTTGCTCCACTATTTCAGTCCCTGTAAAATGAATCCAATTGCTCTTTAACTTTGTTCGGTGAGTTGGGAAAGGGATGGAAGTGCATCACAGGAGGAGGCTGTATGAACCTCCAACGTCTGACATCCCCTTCTACATTATTGGAGTCGTGGAACCACCAGAGCCACTCGTTTGGTTTTCACAGCCAAATGGATCCATTTATTGTGTAACAAAATTACAAAACCCTCTTCAATTAATAATTTTTACATTACTAGTTTCTCCATAAATTTGAGATGACGGTGAAAACAAAATTTTCAATTAAAATAAGTTCATAATTTGACCAAGATAAGTCAAATTTTTTATTGCTCGTGTTCTAACCCTCCTGGTTGAGCAAGAAGAACTTTATGGTATATTGCGACCCCTCCCATATCGGGTTGGGTTGTGTATTGATGCAGCAAGGTCGAGTTATTGTTTATGCTTCTCGTCAATTACGAGCCCATGAGCATAACTACCCCACCACACAACTTAGAGTTGGTGGCGATGGTGTTTGCGCCCAAGATCTGGAGGCATTATCTGTATGGCATGCATTATGATATTTATACAAACCACTGGAGCTTACAGTACATTATGACTCAGTAGGACGTGAATTCTCGCCAGAGATGATGGATTGAGTTGTCGGCTGACTATGATATCTCTATTTTATATCATCCAGGCAAGGCAAACGTAGTAACGGATGTCTTGAATTGGGAAGTCGTGAGTATGGATAGCCTAGCCCATCAGATAGCAGAGGAGCAACCGTTGGCTTTTGATATTCAGTCACTATCTAATAGGTTGGTCCGATTGGATATTTTAGACTCCAGCCAAGTACTGGTTGTTATCTGGGCTTAGTCGTCACTGATTGATTAGATTCGGGACCGACAGTTTGAGGATGAGTCGTTAGTGGGTTCCCAAGACAGAATGTTATAGGGGATTAGGGGTCGTGCTACAGTTAATTCAGACGGAGTCCTCAGATTTGACAATTGATTACGCGTTCCTAGAGTGGGGAATTTGAAATTGTTGATCCTGAGAGGCACATGATTCCTGATATTATATCTATCCAGGTACTGCTAAGATGTACCGAGATCTGAGATAGCATTACTGGCAGGATGGTATGAAGAGAGATATTGCGCATTATGTATCGTGTTTCCTCAGTTTCCACGAGGTAAAGGCTGAGCACCATTGACCCATCGGGACAATTCAGCAATTACCCATTCCCGAGTGGAAGTAGGAATGTGTGACTATGGACTTTATTACGGGGATTCCTCATACTTTTGTAGGTTATGACAACATTTGGATAATAGTTGATCGATTGACTAAGTTTTCACACTTTCTTCCGATCTATTCTACCTTCAGTGCCAAGCGATTATACATTCAGGAAATAGTTCGGTTGCACGGGGTGCCTATATCTATCATATCTGACTAAGGGTCATAGTTTTCCTCTAGCTTTTGGAGGGCTTTTCAGTGAGAATTGGGCACCCGAGTTGATTTGAGCACATCATTTCACCCTAGACTGATGGCCAGTCTGAGCACACTATACAGGTTTTGGAGGATATGTTACGGGCTTGTGTGTTAGAGTTCGGAGGTCAGTGGGATCAATTTCTACCATTAGCTAAGTTTGCCTATAATAACATCTACCGTACAAAAATTCAAATGGCCCCGTTTGAGGCATTATATGGCCAACAATTGTTGTACTCTAATTGGGTGGTTTGAGTCTACCGAGCCAAGTCCATACAGTGCCGATTAGTTTTACGATTTCCTAGCCAGGGTCTGGGTAATATAGGATAGACTGAGGACAGCTTAGAGTCGGCACCAGAGTTATGCTGACCGCAGGCGTTGGTTCTTGCAGTTCGAGGTTGGAGACCAAGTGTTCCTAAGAGTGTCACCCCTGAGAGGGGTCATGTGGTTTGGGAGACAGGGTAAGTTGAGCCCCAGCTATATTGGGCATTTTGAGTCTTGAGACGGGTTGAACCAGTTGCTTATGAGTTAGCCCTACCTCCAGCTTACTCTGCCATACATCCTGTATTCCATATGTTGATGTTGCATCGATACATTCCTATAAGTCACATATGCTGTAATATGATTCGGTTGAGTTAGATAATCGTTTGATCTTTGTTGAGGAGTCGGTGGCCATTTTAGCCAGGGATACCAGACAGTTGCGCTCTAGGGTCTTACCGATGGTTAAGGTTCAGTGGTGTCACTGTTCAGTCAAGGAGGCTACCGGGGAGATGGAGGCACATATGTAGGAGCAGCAACCCAGCCTATTTGGACCATCACGTATACCTTTTGTAACACCACACACCTTACAATATTGGCACAATGCAAAAGAAATATGACATGGTTTGGGCAACTAGCGCTAATTTTCAAAAGTGCT
>JAABOM020000002.1:9807680-9843527 GCA_011800125.2 Solanum clarkiae
TTGATGGACTTGGGCTCCCTATTTTGCCAACTTTTCTTACTTGGTTTAGGGCCCAAAGTATCCAAGAGTTTATGATGCCTTTGGGCCTTTCTTACTATCATCCTTGGGATGTAAATATAGTCCATATGTGAGGTTAAATGATGGCCCAAATTTACAACCTTAACACAAATTTTATTCATACTCGGACTTGGAGAATTTAGACGCTGGGTCTCGTCTCCGTTTAGTTAGCAATTTAAGCAAAGCAAGTAGCTGACTTACCTACTTGCTTCCTAAGTCCTACAAGCACCTCAGTTCTCTCACTTTACATTAAGGACGTAATCTCCTCACTTCAACACAAAACATGTATATACCCGACCCTCTCAAGCGTTAGACGCACATATAACCTATTAACGCGAGATTCAAGCACTTTTGAAAATTAGTGCTAGTTCGACCAAACCATGTCATGTTTCATTTGAATTGTACTAGTATTGTAAGGTGTGGTGTGTTAAAATTTCATAGACCATAACACATATGTTGAGAGTGACCATTCTTAGTGAAATCCATGGCGTATCACCCGCTTAGAGAGGTGCATGAGGTACAAACCCTTTCATGAGGTTGTTGAGGTACAAACCCCCAACGGGTTGATGGGTACAAACCCCCCACATGTTTGATGGGTACTAACCCCCAACATGGTTAATGGATAGCCGCACACTACCACCCTTGGTGAACAGAGTACAAATCCCCCAATAGATTGATGAGTACAAACCCCCAAAAGGTTGACGGATAGTCGCACCCTACCACCCTTGGTGACCTGAGTACAAACCCTCTGATTGGTTATCAAGATACGAACCATTTGACATGGTTACCCAGTGCGCAACCCCCGAGTAGGGAATGGTCACATTCCAATACTATAGAGATATTATCATATACATACATTACTCTCATCATCATATAGTCATCATATACCTGCATTTCCCTTCATCATCATACATAATATGTAAACCTTCCTCTCATCATCTTAACATCATATACATACATTCATTTCATCATCATATAATATCATAACGTCATTCAACTCATAATATATGTATTGGACCTTCAATTCCTTAAGAAACAATAACCGGACATTTTATCAAACACTTAGAGGGTGTGTAATGCTAGTGTAAAACCATGCAATTCAAGAGTGAAATCATTCCAGAAAATTCAATATAAAACCTTCAATAGATACTTGGTAACACCCGCAAGCAATATACATCAAAACCTTTCCTTAAAGCTTACAATAGATCTTAGATCCATAGCTCAGAATATGGTAAAATAGTTACAATTTCATAAAGCTTTAACATATTGTGCAGTGACTTTCATACTAATAAGGCCCATGAGTAAATCATCTTTAAGTCATGCTATTTGAGTAAAAGGAAGCTTGGGTATCATGGGTGAAAGAAACCCATGAAAAAAACTCACATACCTTAGCTTTGGAGATGAAATTGATGAAGATTGGAGATGGAGACTTGAAGCTTGAGTGCAATCCTTAAGATTTGAAAAGGGTTTTGAGAATTGAGTTTAGGAGTAAAATATTTGGCTAAGTGTTTGAATGATAATTAGGGAATGTTTTGAATGATATGAGGGTGAAAAATAGCTAAGTATAGGTATTTTCACGTTTGGGAACACTTAGTCCCATGACCCAAAAGTTTTGGACTGCAAGAAAAATAACTGGGTAGAATTTACACAAGTTTGCGTCGAAGACCTTTCGCGAAAATCAAATTTCTTCATCTATGCGCCCTGGCCGCGTCGCACCAGGGGAGCACAAACCTCACTAGAATTCATAACTTTTGAAAAATAAAATTGTTAATATTTTTCTCTTAATTCGGGATTAGACCTATTTTCCACTCAAAATAACCCCTTGAACAAGAAAATGAAGTCGAATTTTGACGTCGTGCATGATGTTTGAGACATATGAAAATTACGATTTCGAGCACTTTCGAGGCACATTTTTGGGTACTTTTTAGGGTCATTTCAATATCTCCCCCTCGGGAACATTTTTCCCCGAATGTCAGAGAAGTATATATGAGAATCATAAACATGATGATTTCAGCCCACATAAGGATTCAACAATGCCCTTAAATATCATTTCAAAAATCCCATCTTAAGTGTAAAATCATCATGAGCTTGTCAATTTAAACATGAACATATGCAACTACATGGGGCTGAACTTAAGAGTTGAGATCATATAAAGGACTTAGGTCAATACCTTAGGCTTGATCATAGTGGAAAAGGTAAGGATATCGCTTTAGCATGTCCGCTTCGGCCTCCCAGTAGCACTCTGAGCTTGCTGATTCCTCCAAAGGACCTTAATGGAAGCCACCTCTTTGTTTGTCAACCTCTTTACTTGCCTATGCAAAATCTAAAATTAGAACCTCTTCACATGTCAAATTATCTTCAATAACACCCACAACATCAAGTGGCACAATGGCATTAGGATCTCCCGCACATTTCCTTAACATGGATACATGAAAGACGAGATGAACCAAATCCATTTCAATAGGCAATTCCAACTCATAAGCTACCTTGCCAACCCTTCTTATCACCCCATAAAGACCCATATATCTTGGGCTCAACTTTCCCTTCTTCCCAAAATGAACCACACCCTTCAAGGGTGACACCTTCAAATAAACCCAATCACCAACTTGGAATTCAAGGTCCTTTCTCCTCTCATCGGCATAGGACTTTTGACGACTTTGTGCTATCTTAAACCTTACTCTAATCATCCTAACAATCTCAAGATCCTCCATAACCATATCCGGTCCTAAAAAAGCTATCTAACCAACCTCAAACCAACCAACCGCCAATCTATAATGTCTCCCATAGAGAGCCTCAAAAGGAGCCATACCAATGCTAGAATGATAGCTATTATTATAAGCAAACTCAATCAATGGAAGATGATCATCCAAACTACCCTCAAGCTCCAATGCACAATCCCTAAGCATATCCTCAAGTGTTTGGATATCATTTCGTATTGGCCATCCATTTGAAGGTGAAAGGTCGTACTAAGCTTAACTCTTGTACCAAGACAACTTTGAAAAGACCTCCAAAAATGTGAAGTATATTGAGCACCATGATCCGATGTGATGGAAAAAGAACCCCATGTAACCTTAACAAGTCATGAATGTACAACCTTGCATAATATTCAGCCCCATATGTGGTCTTAACTGGTAGAAAATGAGCCGATTTTGTCATCCTATCAACTACAACTCAAATGGAATCAAAACCTTTTCTAGTCTTGGGCAACCCAACCACAAAATCCATATTTATCTCTTCCCACTTCAAAGTAGGGACCTCAATGTATTAGGTTAGGCCACCCGACCTTTGATGTTTGGCTTTGACTTGTTGGCAACTATGGCGACTGGAAACGAATTTGGCAATGTCCCTCTTCATGTCTCCCCACCAATACACATCCCTCAAATCTCTATACATTTTGGTGGAACCAGGGTGGATAGAATAAGAAGAATTATGGGCCTCATCAAGGATTTTCTCCCTCAAACCATCAACACAAAACATACACCACTTACCTTGGTACCTAAGGGCACTATCTCCCCCTTGGGAGAAAACCTCCACCTTGCCCTCTTTCACCAAGACCTTCAATTTTAACAAGGAGGAATCAAGATCTCGTTTTTCTTTGACCTCATCAACCAACAAAGACTTAGAACCATCAACAACAACAATACCCCCATTCCAACCTCTTCCAACCTAACTCCAATCTAGCTAATCGATGCACCTCCCTTGCCATCTCATTATCACCTATTAACATGAGCTAGGCTACCCATAGACACCCTACTTAAAGCATTTGCCACAACATTTGCCTTTCTGGGATGATAATGCACACTCATATCATAGTCCTTAAGAAGTTTTAGCCACCTTCTTTACCTAAAGTTGAGAACTTTTTAAGTGAAGAAATATTGGAGGCTCTTATGATCGATGAACACATAAACATGCACCCCATAAAATAATGACACCAAATCTTTAAAGAAAACACCATGGAGACTAATTCAAGATCATGCGCAGGATAGTTCCTTTCATGCACTTTGAGTTGCCTAGGAGCATAGGCTATCACCTTACCATTTTGCATTAGCACATAACCCAAGCCAACTCTATAAGTATCACAATACACAACAAATCCCTCAAGCCCATCCGGTAGTGATAATATAGGAGAAGATACAAGCTTATCTTTCAAGGTTTGGAAGCTCCTCTCACACTCATCGGTCCACACGAACTTAGCCTTCTTTTGAGTCAATTTCATCATAGGAGAAGCAATAGAGGAGAACCCGTTCACAAACCTTCGGTTGTAACCCGCCAGGCCAAAGAAACTCCTAATATTTGATGGGGTCAATCGTCTAGGCCAATTTCTAATAATCGGTCTTCACAGGATCCACATTAATACCATTCCCCGACACTGCATGACCTAGGAAAGCAACCTTCTTCAACAAAAATTTACACTTTTCATATTTAGCATACAGTGTCTCCTCCCTCAATCTTTGCAACATAACTCTCAAATGGCCAATATGCTCCTACTCACTATGTGAATAGATCAAAATATTATCAATGAAGACTACAATAAAAGAGTCAAGGTAGGGTTTAAAAACCCTATTCATTAAGTCCATAAAGATAGTCGGTGCATTGGTCAACCCAAAAGATATAAAATTAATAATAAACACACCTAGTCTGAAAGGCCATCTTGGGAATATCAGACTCCCTCACCTTCACTTAATGATGCTCAGACCGAAGATCAATCTTGGAGAAGTAGCTAACCCCTTGCAATTGGTCTAACAAATGATTAATTCTTGGAAGAGGATATCTATTCTAGATGATGACCCTATTGAGTTGCCAGTAGTTAATACACATACTAAGTGACCCATCCTTCTTTTTCACAAACAACACTGGTGCACCCCAAAAGGATTGGCTAGGCCTAATAAAACCCTTCTCCAACAAGTCTCTCAATAGTTCCTTCAACTCCTTTAACTCCACCAGGGCCATACAGTAAGAGGGAATGGAAATAGGTTGAGTATCCAGGAGGAGGTCTATATCAAAGTTTATTTCCCTTTCTGGAGGAACACCGGGAAGATCGTTTGGGAACACATCAAGGAACTCATTTACAACCGGGATTAACTTTATGGGAATGACTTTAGACTCCACATCCCTAATCCTCACAAGATGATAAAGACACCCCTTGGAGAACAACTTATGGGCTTTAATACGAGAGATGAACTGAAACGACCCCAAAAAGTGCATGAAAATGTGCCTCAGAATGCCCAGAATTTTAATTTTCATATATCTCAAAATTCATTTGCTATTTTGAAAATCCAACTTCATATTCATGTTCAGAGGATCCAATTTAGGGAGAAAAGGGTCTAACCCCAATTTAAGAGAAAAGATTTAGCTATTATGAAATTTCAAGAATGCGATTTCCAAAGAGCAAAATGCGAAGCCTCTGTGACGCGCCTCTGATCATTTTTGTGACTGCTTTTTTTTAGTTCATCAAAAATATTCCAAGTGTTGGGTTCGAGTGTTCTCAAACGTGTTTTATCTATAATTAGCCGAATTTCACCCTCATATGATCCAAAACATTTCTCAATACTCATCAAAACACTTAGCCATATTTTTCTCTCCAAAATTCAAGTCTCAAAACCCTCATCCAGAACTAAGGATTTTCTTCAAGCTTCAAGCCTCCATTTTCAAGCTTCACCAAGAGCTTCTCTAAAGCTAAGGTATGTAGGTTTTAGGCATTGGGTCCTTTCTCCCATGGTGCCCTAATCTCCTTTTTACTCAATTTGCATGATTCAAAGTGGATTTTGTAAATGGGTTTGCTAGTATGAACATGTCTATGAACTATGTTAAAGTTGTGTAAAGTTCTGACTATTTTGCTATGTTTCGAGCCATAAATCTTAGATCTAATGTGAGATTTGATGAGGGGTTTTGATGTATGTGGCTTAGGGGTGTTGCAAGGTGTTGATTGATGGTTTTACAATGGATTTTTTATATGATTTCATCTCTAAATTGCATGGTCTTGTACTCCCCATTAAACACCCGCCAAATGGTTGATAAAATGTCCGGCTAGGGTTTCTTGTGGAATTGAAGGTTCAAAGTATGAGATATGATATGAATGATGTTATAATGATTAAAAGAGCTTATGTATATGATAAATTCTTATAAAGTGTTGAATTAGACCATGCCCAATCAGGGGGACTTAGAGGCCGGACAATTGAGGTGGGGGTTTGTACTCATCAACTGAGGTGGTGGTTTGTACTCATCAACCAAGGTGGGGATTTGTACTCATAAAAACCATATGAGGGGTTTGTACTTCACCACCAGGGTGATAAGGTGTGATTATTATCAACCATGTGAGGTTTTTGTACTACACCACTAAGGTGAAAGGGTGAGATCATCATCAACTGACCAATGGGTTTATACTTCGAAAATCTAGCTTGGTCTATTCTTCACAAATGATATCCTATATGAGAATGAGTTACTTAAGCATGTTTTACTTATGCATTGATCATACATTCCATATTGTTATATTATGCCTATTGTCTATTGTTATGTACTTTGACTATGATGCCTATATCTTGTTGCATTGTATCCTACATACTTAGTATATTCAAACATACTAATATATACTCTTGCCTAGATGATAACACCATATAGGGAGCAGATCCCAAATTGATCGTCCTCCTCCTCCATGTGGCATGTTCAATGGTACTCAAGCTAGTTGGTGAGTCATCCACTTCGGAGACCTTAGTCTATGTTACTCTTATTTTGTATTGAGGCATTTTTCTTATGTTTTATTTTGACTATGAGGGTAAGCAAGGTTGCTTTATCTTGATCCCTGCTCTTATCTATGTATTAGAGGTATTTTTTGGATATGATATATATCTACGATGAGCTTTGACTCTTGCCTCTTATTTATGATGTTATGCAAGCTTCTCCCTTAGCTCATTTGCCTCTATTCTTACTCTTTATATCTTGTATGTGCATTTGCGACCAATGATGTGTAACAAAAAGTTAAGAGGCTTGTTTGGGGTTCCTTCGGGTTCTCGATTCGCCGTGTCACGTCTAGGCCCTAGGCTTGAGTCGTGACATGAACCTACCTTTGACCACCACATTTTGACTCTCTCACTCAAGGATGGGTTCATTTGGGAATTGGTACTTACCCCTTCAGGTTCTACAATTAATAGAAGCATAGTATGCATGCAACCAATCTATCCCAAGAATAACATCAAAATCAATCATATCTAACTAAACAAGATCATAAGGCAATATTTTATGCAAGATAAAAATAGGAAAACTTCTATAGACTTTTCAACCAACAATAGATGCACCAATAGGAGTATACACCTTATATGACTCAAGCAATAACTTGGCTCAACATGGAACTTTTTGGCAATAAAAGGGGTAAAAAAAGAAAGAGTGGCACCCGAATCAATCAATGCATACACATCATAATCAAAGATTTTCAACATACCGATAACAACATCGGGGACCTTATCAAACCCTTGCCTCCCATGTAGAGCATGAAACCAATTTTTCCTTGGGGCACCACCTTGTCGACAACTTATCCCCAAAGGAACTGCATTAGTACCTTGTGGATGATCCTCCTTACCCTTGTTGCAGTTTCGAGGGCAATCCACCTTTTTGTGATGCACTTCCCCACAACCAAAGCATGCATTAGTATATCTCAAGCATGGGCACTTATGACCCTTACCACACTTAGGACACACCTCATTAGGAACCACAACACCAACACCTTAGGCCCTTGAAAAGTAATTGGCAACCGTCCTTTGAAATGTATGAGAAGACCTTTGGCCTTTATGAAACCGGCCACCCTTTTGGAACTTACCCTCAAAACGGGCCCTCTTGGCCTCATGATCCCTTTCTCTTTCTCAATTTTTCCTCTTCCATTTATTTGGCATAGGTCATCAAATGAGACAAGTCCATGTCACCAATCAACATAGCAGACTTGCATTCTTCACTCACCAAGTTGGACACACCCATTATGAACTTGTTCATTCTAGAACTTGGGTCGGCAACCAAGTAAGGGGAAAACTTTGAAAGCTGGTTGAACTTGAGAGAATATTCCCTCACAATCATTAACCCTTGTCTCAATTTCATGAATTCCACCAATTTAGCTTCCCTAAGCTCAAGAAGGAAGAACCGATTTGGAAAAGCAACTTTGAACGCTTCCCAAAGCACCACATAGTTGACTCCCTTCTTTTCTTTCAATTTGTTGTACAATATTTGTGCTACCCCTTTAACTTGTAGGCCGCCAACTCTGCCTTTTTTTCCAGCCTCACACCAATGATAGCCAATATCTACTAGACCTCATTAATGAACTCTTAAGGATCCTCATCTACCTTTGACCCATAGAATTATGGGGAATTTATTCTTATGAAGACTATCATCCAAGAAGCTAGTATAGGAGCATGAGGGCCTTGGGCCCCTTGATTGGCTTGATTAGCCACAACTTGTGCAGGCAAGGTGAGAGCATCCCTAAGCTCTCCATTGGCCGGTTACTGCTCGGGTGTGTGGGCTCGTCTTCCCCTTGTGTTAGGCATGATCTAGCATTGAAAAAACAATCGTTAGGGTGGAAAAACTTACTTCAACTCTTTAGCACGACTAAGAACATGAAGAAGGGAAACATTTTCTAACACGTCTCATAGCCTCCTACTCGTAGTTGTGGTGCACGACACAACCATATATAAGACTCTAATCAACGCGGTGTGTTAGACTCTAAGGATCTAACAACCTAATGCTCTTATACCAAGTTTTTTCATGACCTAATCTTAGGGCTTAGACGTGACATGACGCATGGGCAATCAAAAGGGACCCCAAGCAAGTCTCTTAATATATCATACACATCCTTGGTTGTGGAAGCAATAAAACATGAATAAAGCATTAGAAGTAAGGGTAAAAAGACTAAAGGAAACATTCCATATTATAAACAACAAGAGTCAACAGAGTAAAGGCTCATAGCATAGATACATAACATGTCCAACAACACCTCTACTACATAAAGATAATATCGGGGGCCAAGACAAGGAAACCGGGCACCCTCATAGTCAATATATAATAAAAGGAAGATAGCCTTAGTACATAGAAAGAGATCATAAGCAACATCCACAAAATGGAGGACTCACCAACAAGCTTGTAGGACAATTCTACTAGCCACATGTGTATAGAGTGACCATTCATAGTACAATCCGAGGCCTATCACCCACTTGGAGAGGTGCATGAGGTACAACCCCCTTCATGAAGTGGTTGAGGTACAAACCCTCAACATGGATGATGGAGTACAAACCCCCCAACAAGGTAGATTGGTACAAACCCCCAACATTATTGATGGATAGTCGCACCCTACCACTGCGGTGATCGGAGTACAAACCCCCCTAATAGGTTATCAAGGTATGAACCACTTAAAACAGTTACTCGGTGTGCAACCGCCGATAAGGGTATGGTCACATTCCAACACTATAGAGATATTAGCATATACATATATTACTCTCATCATCATATAGTCATCATATACCTATATTTCCCCTCATCATCATACATCATATCCATACCTTCCTCTCATCATCTTAACATCATATATATACATTCTTTTCATCATCATTTCATCATCATATAATCATCATAACATCATTCAACTCATAAGACATCCATTGGATCTTCAATTCCTCAAGAAACCATAACTAGACATTTTATCAAACACTTAGAGGATGTGTAATGCTAGTGTTAAATGATGCAATTCAAGAGTGAAATCATGCTATAAAATTCAATGTGAAACCTTCAATAGATACTTGGTAACACGTTCAATCAATTTACATCAAAATCCTTCCTCAAAGCTTACAAAAGATCTTAGATCCATAGCTCAAAATATGATAAAATAGTCATAATTTCATGAAGTTTTAACATAATTTGCAGTGATTTTCATAATAATAAGACCCATGAGTAAATCATCTTTAAATCATGCAATTTTTAGTAAAATGAAGCTAAGGTATCATGGGTGAAAGGAACCCATAAAAGAAACCCACATACCTTAGCTTTTGAGATGAACTTGATGAAGATCGGAGATGGAGACATGAAGCTTGAGTGCAATCCTTAAGATCCGGAAAAGGTTTTGTGACTTGAGTTTAGGAGTAAAATATTTGGCTAAGTGTTTGAATGAGTACTAGGGAATGTGTAGAATGATATGAGGGTGAAAATGGCTAAGTATAGTTATTTTCACATTTCGGAACACTTAGGCTCAAGAACCAAAAGTTTTAGACCGCAAGAAAAATAACTGGCCATAATTTACACAAGTCCGCATTTCGGACCTATCGCAAAAATCAAATTTCTTCATCTGCACTCCATGGACGCGTCGCACTAGGGGCGTGCAAACCTCACTGAATTTGTCACTTTGGAAAAATGAAATTACTAATCGTTTGCTTTTAGTTCAGTATTATACCTATTTCCCACTCAAAATGGCCCCCTAAACAAGAATATGAAGTCGGATTTTCGATATCACACATGGATTTTCATATATATGAAAGTTATGATTCCGGGAACTTCTGAGGCATACTTTCGTACACTTTTTAGGGTCATTTCATGTTGCAAATTGAACACACCTTGCTAGGGGGTGACATGCTCAATCATCTTGTTGGGGGGTGACATGCCCGTTCTACCACGTTGAGGGGTATATAACTTGACCACCTTGTCGAGGGGTGACATGCCCGTACTACCACACCGAGGGGTATGTACCTTGACCACTTTGTACGGAGTTCACATGCCCGTACTACCATGTCAAGGGGTATGTACATTGACCACCTTATCAGAGGGTGACATACCCGTACTACCACGTCGAGCGGTATGTACGTTAATCACCTTATTGGGGGGTGACATGCCCGTACTATGATGCTGAGGGGTAGATACCTCAATCACTTTCCAAGGGGCTGATATGCCTTAGATTCCAAATAATGGCTTACTTGTTTTATGATTATTGTCCCTTCCTACACATGTGTTATGTTCTGTACAAGCATATGATTTACAAGCACGTTTTACATCAAGCATTGATCATGCATGCCATATTGATATTATACTTATCCATTGATTATGATTATGCATTCTCACTATGTTGGCTATGTCTTGTCGCATTGCATCTTAGATACTTAGTACATTCAAATATACTAACGCATGGTCTATGCCTACATGATGTTACCATGTAGGAGCCGGAGCACCTCTCGATTTTCCTCCGCGTGGCCAATTCGGTGCTTTGGAAGATACTCTTTGGTAAGTGCTCAAGTCCAAAGAAACTAGCTATGCTACTCTCACTTTGATATCTTTTTATGTTGAATACTTGATATTATGAGGGTGAGCTCAGAAGTGTCTTCGCCCCTACTCTAATCGATGTTAGAGGTGTTGTTCGAACAATTGATGTACTTATACGTTGAGCTTTGACTCTTTGATGTTTTATAAATATCAAGACTTCTCTTAGTCCCTTTGCCCTTATTTATATCTATTGTTGTTGTTATTTTGCTTCTGCGACCAAGGATGTGTGATTGATATGCTAAGAGGATTGTTTGGGGTTCCTTCAGGTTCCTTATCTGCCGTGTCACATCTAGAGTTATCAATGGTACGCGGAAGGCAACACACTGCATCGATTGGAGTCTTATTCATGGTAGTGAAGCACGCCACAACTATTAATAGGTGGCTATGAGACATTTTAGGAAATGTTTCACTTCTTCATGATCTATATAATGCGATAGAGTTAAGTCTACTTAGGCTTATTTCTCATACTTAATCATTATGTTTCAGAACATGTCTCAAGCTATTCAGGGTGGTGAATAAGATGGTGACTATCCCTCACTTGAGGGTCAACTCCCCAATGGTGACATGTCGAATGCAGAGGTTCGTAATGCTCTGTGGCTATTGGCCAAGGTTGTAACCACTCAACTCAATCAACAAGTGGGTACTCCCAAGACTTCAAGGTGAATGAGGAAGGAGAGGGAGGCTAAGAGGGCCCGAGTTAGTGGTGCCTCTTCTTCTACTAGTCTACCAGTTCCCAAGTACAAGGAGAAAAAGTTCCTTTTTTCCACTTGTCAAGAGTGTGGTAAGAAACATCAAGGGGAATGTTGGCGGGAATCTAGGGTTGTTTCAAGTATGTTGGTATTAGGCATAAGATAAGTGATTGCCTTGTAGCCTCAAAGAGAGGGAGAAGAATGGTCCAAATTTAAGGTGCCATTGGTGGGATGATTCGCCTTAGGTGCCCAAAGTGTGGGAGAAATCGTACCAGCACATGTTGGAGGAACACAGGTGCATGCTGTAGGTGTGGCAAGATGGACTACAAGACTCCTTGTTGTCCATATATTCAAGGGAAAGGCTAGCGTGTTGGTGTTCAAGTTTCCCTAATGTTTAACAAGTGTCGAAAGTACCATCTGAGAGATTGTTTGGAGGGTTTGAGTGCATGTTTTGAATGTGGTACAACATTGTCCATGGGTTTCTAAGGATTATGGGGATGACCAATGACGTTCTCATCCATACCGCTCTAGGGGTCACTAGACTTGGCATGGTGCTTCATAGGTATGTTAAAGATTTTTATTTTGATGTGTATGTTTTAATAGACCGAGATGCCACTTTTTCTTTTATTACTCCTTTTGTTGAGCTTTACGTTAGTCCCGAATTGTTGTGTGATCCTTATGAAGTGTCTACTCCCATTGGTCAATCTATTATATCTATAAGAGTATAGAAATTGTCTCATGTTCATTTTACATAAATTCTTGCCTTGTAAATTTGTTGAATTAGATATGGTGGATTTTTATGTCATTCTTGGGATGGAGTGGTTGCATACATGTTATGCTTCTATTGATTGTAGAACTTGTAGGGTTAAATTCCAATTCCCTAATAAGTCCGTCCTTGAGGTGAGAAAGTTATGATGTGGTGGTCAAGGGTAGATTCATTTCTTGGCTTAAAGCCCAAAAATTGATTTCTAAGGGTTGTCTCTATCTTCTTGTGAGGTTTAGGGATGTTAAGTCTAATGTCCTTCCTATAGAGTCAGTTCCGATGGTTAATTAGTTTCTTGATGTCTTAACAGATAAGCTTCCTAGTGTTCCTCCCAAAAGGAAAATAGACTTTCGCATAGACCTTTTTTCCGATACTCAACCCATTTCTATTCCTCCTTACCACATGTCCCCGGTAAAGTTGAAGGATTTAAAGGAACAATTGAGCGATTTGTAAGAGAAGGGTTTTATAAGGCCTAGTAAGTTCCTTTGTGGTGCACTGGTGTTATTTGTCAAGAAGAAGGATGGTTCTCTTAGAATGTGTATTGATTACCAGCAACTTAATAGAGTCACCATAAAGAACATATACCCTTTACTAAGGGTTGATGAACTTTTTGACCTACTTCAAGAGGCTAGTCGCTTCTCCAAGATTGATCTTCGGTCCGAGTATCACCAAGTGAAAGTGAGGAAGTGTGACATTCCCAAGATGGATTTCCGGACTAGGTATGGGTACTTTGAGTTTGTGGTTATATCCTTTGGGTTAACTAATACACAGGCTATATTTATGGATCTATGAATAGGGTCTTCAAACCCTACCTTGACTTATTTGTGGTGGTTTTTATTGATGATATCTTGATCTATTACCAAAGTAAGGAGGAGCATGTGGATCACTTCAGGGTTGTGTTGCAAATCTTAAGTAAGGAGAGGTTGTATACTAAATATGAAAAATGTGAGTTTTGGTTTAAAGAAGTTCCTTTCCTAGTGCATGTGGTATCAGGCAATGGCATTAAGGTGGATCCTATAAAGACGGAGGTGATTAGAAATTGGCCTAGACCTTTGACTCCATCAGATATTAGAAGTTTCCTAGGTTCGATGGGTTACTATCGGAGGTTTATGAATGGCTTCTCTTTTATTGCTTCTCCTATGACTAAATTGACCCAAAAGAAGGTGAAATTTCTGTGGACCGATGAGTGCGAAAAGAGTTTCCAAATTTTAAAAGATAAGCTTATCTCTGCTCCTATCTTGTCTCTACCAGAAGGGTTGGAAGGGTTTATTGTATATTGTGATGCCTCAAGAATTGCCTTGGTGTGTGTTTTGATGCAAAGTGTAAGGTGATAGCATATGCCTCTAGACAACTTAAGGTAAATGAGAAGAATTATCCCACCCATGATCTTGAATTGGCGGCCGTGGTATTTGCTTTGAAAATTTGGCGCACTACTTGTATAGGGTTCATGTTGATATGTTCACCAATGATAAGTTTCCAATATGTGTTTACCCAAAAATATCCTAACTTGAGACAAAAAAGGTGGTTAGAGCTCCTTAAAGATTATGATATAAGTGCACATTATCACCCTGACAAAGCTAATATTGTGGCCGATGCTCTAAGTAGGGTGACTATGGGTAGTCTAGCTCATGTTGATGATGGTGGCGAAGAGGTTGTTAGAGAGGTTCACCTTTTGGCTAGCTTGGGGGTTAGGTTGGATGAACTTGATAATGGTGGTATAGTGGTTGTTGATGGTTCTAAGTCTTCATTGATTGAGAAAGTAAAGGCAGAACAAGATCTCGACCCCGCCTTGCTAGAGTTGAAGACCTTGGTGAAAGATGGTAAAGTGGAGGTTTTCTCCAAAGGGGGAGATGGCACCCTTAGGTACAAAGGTAGATTGTGTGTGCCTAGTGTTGGTGACTTGAGAAAGAAGATTTTAGATGAGGCTCATAGTTCATCCTGTTTTATTCACCTTGATTCTACATAGATGTATAGAGATTTGAGGGAAGTTTATTGGTGGGGTAGTATGAAGAGGGGCATTGCCAAGTTCATATCCGAATATCAATTGCCAACAAGTAAAAGACGAACATCAAAGGCCTGGTGGCCTAGCCAAAGATATATAGATTCCTACTTGGAAGTGGGAGGAAATCAACATGGATTTTGTGGTTGGTTTTCCCAAGACTAGAAAGCAATTTGATTCTATTTTGGTTGTTGTGGATAGAATGACAAAGTCGGCTCACTTCCTACTGGTCAAAACTACTTATGATGTCGAAGATTATGCCAAATTGTACATTCATGAGTTGGTTAGATTGCTTTGGGTGCCCTTGTCTATCCTTTCGGATCGTGGTGCTCAATTCACTTCTCACTTTTGGAGGTCCTTCGAAAGAGGTCTTGGTACCAAGGTTAATCTTAGAACAGCCTTTTACCCTCAAACGGATGGGCAAGCCGACAGGACTATCCAAACATTTGAGGATATACTTAGAGCTTCTGTTTTGGAGTTTAAGGGTAGTTGGGATGAACATCTTTCATTCATTGAATTTTCTTACAACAACAGCTACCACTCAAGCATTTGTATGGTTCCTATGAAGCTTATTATGGTAGGCATTATAGGTCACTAGTTGGGTGGTTTGAAGTGGAAGAAATGGCTTTGCTAGGTCCAGATTTGGTTATTAAAGCCTTGGAGAAGGTGGGGTTGATTATGGAGAGACTGAAAACAACCCAAAGTAGACAAAAGTCCTATTTCGATGTGAGAAGAAGAGATCTTGAGTTTAAGGTTGGTGATTGAGTTTACTTGAAAGTTTCACCTATGAAGGGTGTGGTCCGATTTGGCAAGAAGGGGGAATTAAACCCAAGGTTTACGGCTCCTTGTATAGTGTTGAGGAGGATTGGTAAGGTGGTCTATAAGTTGGAGTTGCCTATTGATATAAATACGGTTCATCTAGTCTTCCATTTATTTATGTTGAGAAAGTGTGTGGGTGACCCAAGTGCTATTGTACCTTGGATGTTGTAGGTGTTGTAGAGGATAATTTTACCTATGAGGTCCTAGTGGAGATTTTGGATAGACAAGTGAAGAGGTTGAGAAACAAGGATGTAGCTTCCGTCAAGGTCCTTTGGAGGAACCAACAAGTTGAAGCTGCCACATGGGAAGGGGAGGCGGACACGAAAAAGTGATATCCCTATCTCTTCCACTCTACTCAAGCCGAAGGTACTAATTTAAGTCCCCTATATGGGTTCAAGTCCGAAGTTTCAGTGCATGCATTCATGTTTATGGTAACAAGTTCACGATGATTTGGACATTTACACTGAGATTTTGAAAATGATGTTTAAGTGTGATTGTTGCATTCATGTCAGGCTGAAATCTTCATGATTACTTCTCTTATATACGTATATTTGACATTCGGGGATGAATGTTCCCAAGGGGGAGATATTAAACGCCCCTAAAATTTGCCTCGGAAATGCCCATAATCGTAATTTCTAAATATCTCAAAATCCATGCATAATATCAAAAAGCCGACTTCATATTCTTGATCAGGGGAAAAATTGAGTAGTGAATGACTATAACCCGGATTTTAGAGGACCCATAGTGAAAAACTATTTTTCACAAAATATTTCAAAAATAGTATGGGTCCGCAACACCTCTGCGATGTGGCCCTGTCGGGGAGTAGTGTTTGCACTTCCTTGATTTTCCAGTTTCAGCCCAAAACACTGGGGTCTTGGCCCTATGCCCTCTTATGTGTAAAAACAGTTATGCTTAGCCATCTTTTCAAATCTATGTCACTCAAAAACCCTCTTTAAAACCTCTCAACTATTTTATCAAAATTACCATCCAAATTCAAGTGTCTCAAGCTCAATTTTAGAACTCAAGAACTCCATTCAAGCTTCAAGTCTCCTTCAAGACTACGTCAAGGAATCCCTAAATTTAGGTATGTGGGTTTCAACCATTGAGTTCTTTCACCCATGGTGCCCAATCTTCCTTTTTATGAAAATTGTATGTTCTCAAGTTGTATCTTCTAGTGGTATCTTTTATTATGGATTTTGATTAAACTTTATGTTGGGATTTATGAAATGATGATTGAAAACACATATCTATATATTTCAATCTTATACTATGAGATGGTTTGTCTATTATGACTATGTATGTTTTAAGCTATGAAACTATGATCTATTATGAGATTTGATGATAGATTTCAAGGTAACTTACATGAGGGTTTTACTATATGTTGATGGGTTGATTTACATTGAGATTCCTCATATTATTTCACTCTTAAATTGCATGATTTTTAACTAGCATTACACACCTACCAAGTGTTTGATAAAATTTCCTGACGGGGATTCTCAAGTTATTAATGGTCTACTACATGGTTTATAAGTCAAGTGACTTTATGATGATTAAGGGATAGTAGGCACGCACTGTACTTACAAATAATATCTATAGTGTTGTAAGTTGACCACACCTTATTGGGGGTGACATGCCCAATCACCTTGTTGAGGGTGGTGACGTGCCTTGACCACCTTGTCGGGGGGTGACATGCCCATACTACAATATCAAGGGGTATGTACCTTGATCAACTTGTCAGGGGGTGACATGCCCGTACTAACACATCGAGAGGTATATACCTTGACCACCTTGTCGGGGGGTGACATGCCCGTACTACCACATCGAGGGGTATGTACCTTGAGTACCTTATCGAGGGTGATATGCCAGTACTACCACGTCGAGGGGTATGTAACTTGATCACATTTTCGAGGGGTGACATGCCCGTACTACTATGTTGAGGGGTAGATACCTCAATCATCATCCAAGAAGGTAACATGCCTCGGATTCCAAGTAATAGTTTACTTAGTCTATGATTATTGTCCCTTCCTACATATGTATTATGTTCTATACAAGCATATGATTTACAAAAACGTTTTATATCAAGCATTGATCATGCATGCCACATTGATATTATACTTATTCATTGATTATGATTATGCATTTTGACAATGTTGGCTATGTCTTGTTGTATTCTATCCTACATACTTAGTACATTCAAACGTACTAGCGCATGCTCATTGCCTACATGATATAACTATGTAAGAGTCAGAACACATCTCAATCATCCTCTATGTGGCTAGTTCGGTTCTTTGGAATATATGCTTTGGTGAGTCCCCAAGTGCGGGGACACTAGCTATGCTACTCTTATTTTGATATTTTTTTATGTTGAATATTTGATATTATATGGGTGAGCCCACAAGTGTCTTGACCCCTTCTCCAATCTATGTTAGAGGTGTTGTTGGAACAATTGATATACTTATACGTTGAGCTTTGATTCTTTAATGTTTTATAAATATCAAGATTTCCCTTTGTCCCTTTGCCATTATTTATATCCATTGTTGTTGTTATTTTTCTTCCGCGAGCAAGGATATGTGATTGATATACTAAGAGACTTGTTTGGGGTTCCTTCAGGTTCCTCATTCGCCGTGTCATGTCTAGGCCCTAGGCTTAGGTTGTGATAGCAGCTTGGGAGGCAACCCAAGGAAACCTGGCACTTTGGCGCCCAAGTATTTTTTTGACCCCTATATGTTTTACTCTGATTTAATTTAGTGCATTGGGGATAATGCATATCTTTTTTGATGGGGTATAGGTAGTTATGGGCCTCGGTGAAGTCTAAGTAGCTTGGGTCCATAACTACCCCAATTTTTGATCCTAGGGTTTTCTTGCCTATGTTCGTTTTCTCTGTGGATATTTACGTTCTATTGAACCAGCATGTTTAGGATGCTTAGATAGTATTTGTAGCATAGAGTACCAATACTTGGGGCATATAGCATGTTTTTGTGGTTTGTTTGAAAAATGACACCCACTAAAAATTCTGATTAGCAGTTAGATAGCAATTATGCATCTTTAGGTGTGTGACAATGTTTGTTCTGACAAGTGAGGATACATTGAGATAAGAAGCATGGTCTAAGAGTCTTTTGTTGATAATGTATGCAGTGTCATGTGAGTGTGAGCATAATTTGCTAAATTCATGTGTTTTGTACTTATTCAGAACTTCCCCTCTCTAAGTCGGGTTGTAGATTGATTGGATTAGGAAAGGATCTTAGGCCATTGTTTTTAATTGTCCACTTAGCCTAAAATGACCAACCAAAATGATGATATAATTCCTTATTCCTAATGTTTGAGCCTAACTTATATTTATTCTTTGAAAATACCTGATTAACCTAGCCTTGTTAGTTGTAAATGCCTAAAATTGGCCTAGGTCCTTCCTTGAATATTATGCACCTTGACTGACAAAAAAAAACCTAAGTTGAGGATGGTTACTAAAAGTGGAGTTGGTTCTGAGGACGGATATTGTGCACCTCAACGCAAGCAAAAAGCGTAAGTTGAGGGTGGCTGGTGCAAGGATGAAACACAAAAATAAGGTAGTGAGTTAGTGATATGAAGAAAAAGAGAAAATTATGTACTGGGTACAAGAAAAATAAGTGTTGCCTTAGTTGTATGCTAAAAAACAAAATGGAGAGCAAAAACAAGGCAAAAAATTGAAAAATGAAAAGAAAGCACCCAAAAAAACTTGAAATAGGAAAAAGGGAGAATAAAGTGAAAATAACATAGTTGGAAGAGCAAAAGTGTTGAAAAACGCTGTGTTAAGGAGGGCCTTTAGTCACTATTTTCCCACAATATCATACCAAAGCCTCTTGAACCTACGTTATAAGCCTAGAAAGACCTAATGTGATCCTAGTCCAGTTAGTTGAAGGTATTAATCACGAGGAACAAGCCTATGGTATTAGACATTGTGTGTGAATATCTTTTATGAGAGTGAGTGATCTTGCATAGTCCCAAGGTTAAACAGGAAAACATCATTGAATGTCAAATATGGGACTTGTTTCTGTGAAGGCATTTGCATTGCATTGTTAGCCTTAGACTTATTCAGTGATTGTGGATTGTTGATAATACCTTTCTTGTCATAGTTGTATTATCACATGCACCAGTTTGTATTGCTTTGCTAGATAGCTATCTGATCCTGTTTTGAAAAGTTGGTATGGGTGTCTGATTTTGAGCTTTATGTGATGTATGCCACCGGGTTGAATTCTCCGTGTTACTGTATTAACTATTTAGATTGAGTTCGTCGTTTGAGGACAAGATACAATTTTGATTTGAGGGTGTTGATGTGCTGCCAAAATACAACACTTTGATGCTTTAAAACCTGGAATTTTGTGTGTTCTCAATGTGATGTTAGTTGGTTTTATGTGTTTTTGTGTTTATACTTGCAGTATTACAAGTTGGTCTTGATTTTGGAAAAAATTGCAGAAGTTGATGATTTTTGTTGTTATACGAGACCCTTTACCGCCTATAGGATCATTTCGTGAACCATTCCAGTGAGGGGCTATTTTCGTAAATTTATTCTATGAACATGCAAATGAGTTATAGAAGGTTTTACGAGTTGTAGAAGATGGTTCGTGCCTTAAGGATCAGAGATGTGGACTTTGAGGAGTTTCATCAGACGAAACCCCATTTATGGGTCATAAATTACTTTACAAGTTGTAGAGGGGTGTCATAGACTTAAAGTCCAAATTTGCAGTAGCTGAACACGAGACCCTGATTACAGGTCATGGAATGAAATACAGCCTGTAAACAACTTTTTTATGGTGTGTCGACCAATTCTCCTATTTAATTTAGGACATGTATTTACTTATTATAAATAGGTTTTCTTAGGTATTTTTCAAATGTTTTTTTATTAGAACTTAGAGAACTCAGTAATTAGAGAGAGAAAATTGTAAGATCATATTTGAGAGTCTTTGAGAACACTTGTGTTTGAATTTCATCTTAAAGGTTACGATTCTTATTGAAGTTGAATTTTTTTTGTTCTTAATGCTATTGTGTAAGTGTTCAATTATGTTTTTGCAATTTCTAATTCTTGCATCTACACATAGCATGAGTAGATAAATCCACAACTAGGGCTGTGGGAACAATGAAGAACTAACAAAGTAAAATCGGATAACTCATGTTTCTTGGAAGGTGTATTTGCATGTATTAATTAATTCTCTTCATTTTACATATTTTCTAGTGGTAGCCAATATTAGAACCTACCTAGTACTACTGACTAGACAAAGTAGTAATGAATAGGAAAAGAGATTAATTAACAGGATCCTACATCACACCTTACATCAGACGAGCACACATTAATCGAATCCTATTAACTAATCTCTTTTCCTATTCATTACTACCTTGGTCAAGTTAGCAATACTAGGTGGATTCTAATGTTGTCCACAACTAGAAAACATGCAAAGCAAAGAGAGTTAATTAATACATACATACTTTCCAAGAATCATGAATTATGTGGTTTTACTTTGTTAGCTCTTTGTGGTTCCGACAATGCTAGTTGTGGATTTAGCTACTCATGCTTTGTATAGATGCAAGAATTATGGATTGAGAAAACATAATGAATACTTACGCAATAGAATTAAGAACAAGCAAATCCAACCTCAATAAGAATCACAAGCTTAAAGATGAAATTCAAACACAAATTTTCTCAAAGACTCTCCAATATGATCTCACAATTTCTCTCTCTTATTATTAAATTCTCTGAGTACTAGGCGAAAAACTTCTGAAAAATAACCTAAAAACCTATTTATAATAAGTAAAATACAAGTCCTAAACAAAATAGGAGAACTATTTGGTACGCCATACGAAAGGGGTTTAGGGCGATATTATAGTCCATGGTTCATACTCGGGTCTCATATGCAGCTGCTGGAAATTCGGACATCAACTCTATGACACCCTTCTATGACTCATAAAGTAGTTTATGACCAATAAAGGTGGTTTCAACTAATAAAACTAAAGAAATTCCTTATCTCTGATCTTTAAGGCATGAACCATCTTCTACGACTCGTAAAACCTTCTACATCTCATCTACATGTTCATAGAATAAACTTCAAAAAATAGTCCCTTACTGGAATTGTTCATGAAACCAACCTACGACCCGTAAAGGGTCTCGTATAATAGCAAATATTAGCAACTTCTACACTTTTTCCAAAATCAAGGCCAACCTGTAATCATGTAAATATAAACACAAAAACACATGAAACCAACTAACATTGCATTGAGAACACATAAAATACCAAGTTTTAAGCATCAAAAGTGTTGTATTTTGGCAGAAGATTGACACCCTCAACTTAAATTTGTTGCTTATCCTCAAGCGACGAACTCAATCTATATAGATAATACAACAACACCCATACCTCAACCCAATGGCATACATCACATAAATCTCAAACTCAGACACCCAACACCAACTTTTCTAAACAAGATTAGATAGCTATCTAGCAAATCTATACAAACTAATACATGTGACAACATAACTATGGCATGCAAGGTCGTATCAACAATCCACAATCACTGTACAAGTCTACTGCTAATCATGTAATGAAAATTCCCTCACAGAAAAAAGACCCACTTTTCACACTCAATGATGTTTCCATGTATAAGCTTGGTACTATGCAAAATCACTCACTCTCACAAAAAATATTTATGCATAATGCCTAATACCATAGGCTTGCCCCTATACTCATGATTCAGACCTTCAACTCACTAGACTAGGATCACTATAGGACTTTACAGGCTTATAGCATAGGCTCAGGGGGCTTTGGTATGGTATTATCATAGCATAGTGACTAAAGGCCCTCCTTGACATTGCGTTTTTCTACACTTCTGCCCTTCCAATGCTGTTATTTTCACCTTATTCTTCCTTTTTCCTATTTCAAGCTTTTCTAGCTGCTTTTTTTCATTTTCAGCTTTTTGCCTTGTTTTTACATTTCTTTTTTGCTTTTTAGCTCACAACTAAGACATCACTCGTTTTTCGTGCACCCATTACATGATTTTTCCTTTATTTCCTCTCTATCACTAATTCACCCCCTTATTTTTGTATGTCACCCTTACACCAGCAACCCTCAACTTAGACTTTTGGCCTGTGTTGAGGTTCACAATATCTGTCTTCAGAACCAGGGCCACTTTTTGTAGCCACCCTTAACTTAGGCTTTTTGCCTTAATCAAGATGCACAATGTCCAAGGAATGACCATGGCCAGTTTCAGGATTTTACAACTAACAAGGATAGCTCAATCTGGTGTTTTCAAAGATGAGGTACATGTTAGGCTCAAACATTAGGAACAAGGGATATATCATAGTTTTAGTCAGTCATTTAGGCTAAGTGGATTATTAAGAACAATGGCCTAAGATCCTTTCCTAATCTAATTAATCTACAATCTAACTTAGAGTAACAAGGCAAGTTCTGAATTAGAGCAAAACACATGAATCTAGCAAATTAAGCTCATACTCACATGGCACTGCATACATTATCAAGAAAAGACTATCATATCATACTTTTTGTCTTAATTTATGCTCACTTATCAGAACAAACATTGTCACACACCTAAACATGCATGGTTGTTATCAAACTACTAAATAAAAATTTTGGTGGGTGTCATTTTTCAATAAAAATAAAAAACATGCTATATGTCACAAGTATTGGTACTATATGCTACATAAACTATCTAAACATCCTAAACATGTCGGTTCAACAAAAAGTAAATATCCACGGGAAAACATAACACACGCAAGAAAACCCCGTGATAAAAAGTTGGGGTAGTTATGGACCCAAACTACTCGGACTTCACTGAGGCCCATAACTACACACCCCCTCAAAAACATGTGCATTGTCCCTAAAGTACAAAATCAAAGCAACATAATACATATCGGGGTCAAAAAACATGCCTTGGCGCCTAAGCACCAGTGTGTGGCTGAGTCTGGCCACCGTCCTCCTGTGGCGTGGTTTGATCAGCAGTAGTACTCTGTTTGGAGGGACACCACCCCTCATGCTCTCACTCTCTCGAGCTTGTCGTCTCTCCTCCTCCTGTCTCGATCCTCTCAAGACAAGCTTGAACTTCTCCTCCTCTGTAATCCTTACAAGTAAGAGTATCTCATCTAGGTTATCACCTCTGTGTGGGGTCTCTTTCCGTAGCAAGACTGAATGGGCTCATTAGGAGCAAATGGATTAACCACCGGCACCTGAGGTGTAGTTGTTAGGAGTGCAATCGGTGCTGCGAGTGTTGGTGTTATGTCATCTTGAAACTGCTGGATATCTATTTGAGTAGCTGAAAAATCTAATGGATAGGCCTCCCTCAATCTCCTTTGTACACTCTCCTCGAAAGCATCAATGCAAGCATACACGATAGAGATATGGTCCTGAATAGTAGCAATTGTAAATGCCTGCATCCGACCCTCTGAGTCTGAAATGGCCTGGCGGACCCATGGGTTGATCTAATGAACAAACTGAGTCAACTGTGACTCAACGTCTGATAACCTCTGTGCCAGGGCCAGTATAGATGCGGCAGACATGTATACCATGCCCGCTGAAGTAGCCTATGAATTCTTGGCCTATGGTGAAGGAACAGAATTAGTGGGGCCCCTCTCCTCATCTAGCTCGGGCTGTGAGGGCCTCTCCTTAGTAGAAACAGCAGTGGTGGTGGCAGTCTATGAACCCTCAGGCAATAGAACTGGGAGAATATCTCAAGCATAGGTAGAGGTTGTGCTCGCTGGAGTGCCACCGTGTTTTCTTCATCCTTGATCAGGCTGGGATCCAAAGTATGCTGGGCCTCAATCAGCTGCTCCAACTAGTGCAAAATCTCCACTCTCGACTCTAGCTAGAGCCTTTATATCAAGCATGGGAATGGGATGGAGGTGGATCTCTTCAGTGCGGCCTCATAAATCTGCTCGATGATGAGGCGGGCCCAATCAATATCATAGCTAGCTAAGATGCTAACAACCAAAACCACATGCTCCGGCGCTAATGTATTATCTGCAAGTCTAGGTTGGATTCGTGGATGAATAATTGCCTACCAGAACTTAGCGGGGAAACTGAGCAAAACCTTGATAATAGGCTCTGAGTGAGAGGTGACCTATGTAGGTTCCGAACCTTGCTCAGTAATAAAATTGGCTACCCATCTCATTAAAGTGGCTCGTTGCTCTAGATCATTCATCACGAGTGGGTCCTTCATCTGCGCCACCCTTCAGTCGAACTCTATTGTGGATCAAGGCGTAGGGAACTCAAGTCCAAATAGCATTCAGTCGATGATGGCCTTCGATATATCGACCTGCTGGCCCTTTAGATGATTATACAATAAGATAAAGAAATATTCTCTCATCTCGGTTAGCCTGGGCTGAGCGAGGGCTTCTTCCCCTTGGGAAGAGTTCTCTGGATAGTGGCTGCATATGAAGCATAAAACATCCTCACTATAGTTGGTGAGTATCATCTAAGTGTATGTGTGAGCCACTAAAATCCATACTGAGTCATCGTGTCTAGGAGGTCAGGGACACTGTTGAGTCTGTCTGATATGACCTAGGGCTCCTCATAAATGACACGGGCTGGCTTGCCCCACTCTACTAGCTGCACGCCTTCCACATATATCTCATAGATTCCCTTGATACACCATCTTTTAGTAAGGATATCTAGTGTAGATGGTGATGATCGGTGCGCAATGGAGGACTCTGTCTCTGATCCGTCCTTAGAGCGTCCCTCAGAGCTGGACTCCTCTTTGGACGGAATCATCTATGGTAAACTACTCTTGTTGTTGCATCCTCCTAAGAGTGGGGAGTGAGATCAACAAGAGCTTGATTTTGGCCACCTCTGTAGCAACTCTGGTCTATGGTCGAGTCGCATCTGGGTCCAGGCTGACATCTAGCATCTCTACTGAGCCACTCAATGTCGTGTCCTACTCATCATCCGAAGGCTCATCTCTGAGCCTCCTCTGTAGGGCTCAAATCTCTTCAAGTTTGACTTTTGGGGCCATAGTACTTAAGACATGAACATATACACACCAGGGTTAGCCCTAAAACTCAAAAATTAGGATGCAAAAAATCATCTGAATTAAGTTGCAAAAAGGTTCTTCGAAGGTAAATTTACAGATTGTAGTGGATACTATGAGCCGTAAAGAGATTTTGTAAAGTAGTGGTTCAAACAAGTTTTGTTATTAGAAAAGTCTATGAGACCAGTTACGACTCGTAAAGCAGTTTATGAGTTGTAGACTGGATCGTAGAGATTTCTATTGAGTACGTCAATTCGAGGAAGGGATCTACGAGACTTATCTACAAGCCATAAAGTGATCTACGACTCGTAGAAGGTCTCGTCTGATGGATACTCAGAAACATCAAGTTTTTGGAATCTTTCACGAGGGGCAATTACGACATGTGAAATAATCCAGGGGCTATAAAGGCAACTCGTGGACCATAAAACTCAATCACCTGAGTGTCTAATCCCATCACATGGACCCCAAACGACCTTTTCGACAAACACATTACAAACATCAAAACAAAAAAACACACACTCAACATGATTTCCATACCGCAACTAATAACCCCAACATGTTCTACAACATCTATACTCCATTGAATGTGATTAAGCATGAGTACCCTAAAATTTCGACCATCCATTTAACAAGATTATGCACCTATGTCATCACCCACCAATTCACACACAAAAATTAATTAATCACATATGGTGGTTGAATCAATAGGCACAAACAATGATTTAGCACAAGAAATCAACAAACTGATTTCGCCCAATTTACACCTCCTTTTTGCAGGGTAAAGTGATCACTGTCAAGAAATAGAACCTAACAAAGGTTAGGGTCAAACCCATATGCAATTTTAAATAACTTGGAGTCCATTATATGAATTAAAATCATTGATATTGCTCCATTAAATTCCACCAATTCAAAACTTAGTTTCTCTAATTCTAAATTATTGGCGTATAAATATCTTAAAGTAGAGTAAATGATTAAGATGAATGAAACTTTATTTAGACAAATTATTCTACAATGCTTAACGATCTTAAGTCTTGAATCTTGACGAGAAAATGATTCAATTTGCATCTTTTCACTTAACATCTAATATGAGGGTAATTTCAAATCACGAGTTAAAAATGTTGATTACGAGATAAATTCAGCCCTTTTTAATCAAAGAATTTGAAAGCCATGGGTGTCCACCAAGCTACTCGTACTAGGGCTTGTAAAAAATATAAGCTTTAGACACACAAAGCTCTGAAGCAACTTGGAGCTTGGTAACAGTAGCTAGATATCCTGTGCTCCTACTGGGGAGAGCTACTAGGACCTGTACCTGCAGCATGAAATTCAGGTGCCCATAAAGGACGTCAGTATGAGATAATGTACTAAATATGTAAGGCAAGAAATACTATATATGAAATAAGAGCGCCAATGAAATCATATACTGGTGTAAGGTAGGAGACCACTTTTAGTTATACTGTGGAATCATGTACGTTATGTTCTTTTTATTACTTTACCTTTACTGTATAATCTATGCACAATATGTAATACAAATGACTAGCTAATCAGTGGTAAATCTATATCAAGATCGGCCCATGCTAGGATTTTTTTTTCACCCCTAGGGCTACCCCCCACCCCCATAATGGGATCGACCCATGCTAGGTGATTCTTCCATAAATGACAATACCATAATGAAAGGAGTAGGTAACACAAGTAATGAAATGCATAGGAGGTGAAACAGCACATGAACTTTATTTAGCAGAGAGAACTCGTATATCTTGGTATTCAAGTATGTATGCAGATTTGCAAGTGACTATGTAAGGGAGCATATGTACATGTGAAAGAGCGGAGATATGGTTAGTAGTTACGTCGGAGTTAGTAAGTGCCTTTAAGTGCCAAGGAGGGATCTATGTTTCATGCCAAATAATATGAAATCAAGTAGCCTTATATACCTTATTGTACGACCTCGCTATTACTTCGAAATACCTTTACTTTCCTCCAAAAGTTTATCTACGATATAGTAGGTGATAAAACTAATATTAGTAGCCAATAGATACATCTCGGCAGCCTAATCTCATAAAAAAAAACACGTGGGCAGCAAGCGTGTAATTATCAACCTGCGCATATTCTTTCAATCCTTCCACCTCTAATCATATTTTATAATACACAATACTCATATACATATCATATATAGCCTGGTTTAGTGCCATAACAGTCTCAGAAATTCCCACAAAGCACAACACATAACAATTACACACAACACACAAGTAGGCGGCATAACATTATGTCGACTCGGTTCATTTCGAAGTCAACCATCGCAACTCTGTTTTAACTTCAACCAAACTTCCTATAACATACTTACACATAAAATTAGCCTTAAAAGAGTCCAAAAATAATTCCAAAGTAGATGGAGGTTGTGGAACAACAATCCCCAACTACCAGTCCATAAGTTCGTACTAAGAACACAATTATTATATCATATAAGAACTCACTTTTGCGAATACTAAAAGTGGTGCAGCATCTTGGTTTCATGACTAACAAACTAAATCCATAAGTCTTAATTCATAATCTAGCCAACCAAGAAGAGAAAAGCCTCTTATTCAACAAGAAAAGTGTACAAAAATTCTTAGGACACATGTTGTCCAAATTTCCAGCACAAGTATAATTAGCTTATTTTCTTTTGTTTTTCATGAAGAAACCATACTAAATACACAACTATATTAACTTACCTTTACTATAAGGTTGAGGTCCTCCTTAATAACCCTAAAAGCTTCTTGTGGCTACTTTACAAAGTCAAGAAAGAATAACAAAGGACTTTTGTGAAAGCTGAAAATTTCTAAGTCTAAGAACGACTTAAAGGTGCTTCTTGCAAGCCATTTTAAAGGATTTTTTGGCCGACTTTCTTTTACATATTAGGCCTTATTTTATCAAGTTAGTAATGTACCATTTTTCCCCTTTCACTTGGGCTTTCTTGGGTTCAAATTTGTTGGGCCCTGACTGCCCACATTTCCCATTTCTCCTTACTTAGCTTTTGTCCAATTCACCAAGTGAGTTGTGATATACTTGGGCCTTTTACTATTCTTCTTGGGCTGAAAATATTATCCATTTACGATGCTAGAACACGAGATAAAGTTATACCCTTAACACGAACTTTATTCATTATCGGACTTAGACAGATTCGGCGTCGGGCCTCCTCTCTGTCTAGCTAGCAAATTTAAGCTAAGCAAATAGGTGACTCACCTGCTAGTATCCTATGTCCTACAAGCAACTTACTTCTTTCACTTTGTTTAAGGTCGTGATCTCCTCAATTTGACTTAAAACTTATATAAACTCACTCGCCTTAAGCGTTAGACGTATACCTAGCCTTCTAAGTTGAAATTCAAGAACTTTTAGAAATAGGTGCTGATTTGACCAAGCCATATCATGTTCCATTTGCATGGGAATAGTACATGTAAGATGCGGGGTGTTACACAAGTGTTTGATAAAATGTCCGGTTAAGGGTCTTGAGTTATTGAAGGTTTATGGCATGACTTATGAATTAAGTAACTTTATGATGATCAAAGTGAAACGACCCTAAAATATGCCCAAAAATGTGCCTTGAAAGTGCCCGGAATTGTAATTTCTATATATCTCAAAATCTATATGTGATATCGAAAATTCGACTTCATATTCTTTATCAGGGGATCAAATAGAGCGGAAAATGGGTCTAACCCTGATTTAAGAGTAACCATAGGTAAAATTTGAATATCGCAAAAATGTGATTTCAAGTGTGCATCCGTGCCTCTGGCGCGATGCGCCAAGGGCGCGCTATAGTGTATTTTTGGCTGCCAGTTTCTATCTCAGTTTAAGACTTTTGGGTTTTGGCTAAGTGTTACCATGCATGTAAATACCTATACTTAGCCAAATTTTACCTTCATATCCTTCAAGACGTTCCCCAATACTCACTCAAATACTTAGAATCATATTATACTCCAAATTTTAAGTCCCAAAACTTATCCAGATCTTAAGGCTCTCATTCAAGCTTCAAGTCTCCATTTCCAATCTTCTTCAAGGATTCTCCAAAGTCAAGGTATGTGTGTTTCTTTAGTGGGTTCCTTTTAGCCATGATGCTCAAGCTTTATTTTACTTAAAATTGCATGATCTAAAGTTGATTTACTCATGGGACTTATTTATTATGAATTTCACTGCACAATATGTTAGGGTTCATGAAATTGTGATTGTTTTAGCATGTTTTGAGTTATGAATCTAAGATCTATTGTGGGATTTGATGAAGGATTTTGATGTATATTGCTTGAGGGTGTTACTAAGTATCTATTGAGGTTTTACAATGAAGTTTCTAGCATGATTCCACTCTTGAATTAAATGGTTTTACATTAGCACTACATACTCGTAAAGTGTTTGATAAAATGTCAAGTTAATCTATTTTTTGAGGAATTGAGGGCCCAATGCATGTCTTATGAGTTGAATGACTATATGATGATGAAAATGATGTATTAATATGATATTATCTCTATAGTGTTAGGAATTGACCAAGCCTCACTCGGGAGGTTGTACGCCTAGGTAACCATGTTGAGGGGTTTGCACCTCGATCGCCTTGCTCGGGAGGTGGTAGGCCTATGCAACCATGTCAGGGGGTTTGGACCTTGATAACCATATTGAGTGGTTTGTACCTTATCAACCATGTTGACGGGTTTGTACCTCATCAACCATATTAAGGGGTTTGAACCTCATTTGCCTCTCCAAAGAGGTGGTAGACCTTGGATATTCACTAATAATGGTCTCTCCTTACATATGTATTATGTTCTATGTAAGCATGATTAGAAAGTCAAATTCAATATTGCAAGTGCAAGTCAAAATTCCTAATATGAAAGTGAAAGCCGGCCCTAAGCAGGATCCAAAGACGTTTAAGTCCAGTTCCAATATGGATATAAAGGTCAAGTTCAATCGTCGAAAGTGAGATCTCTTTTAGTCCGGTCTTCTTTTCTCTTTTGAGTCAGGTTCTTAAGACAGGAAATTGGGTTTTCTGAATATCTCTCTTCCAACCTAGCCTATTAATAAGTTAGTTAGAGATCGAAACTGGACCTGAGAGAGACTAGACTTCTAGTAAGAGTAGGTAAAAGTTTGATCCTATTCATGGAGATTCCGTAACTATTCCAAAAATGGAAAGTTCGACACAATTGGTTTTTTTTTGGAAATTGGAAGCAATTACGAATTCATGATATGGCATATACAGAATGAAACTTCAACCTTCCATGCGTGTCATATTGTTATATGCTACTCATTTCCCATGCTTACCCATTTTGATTATGTTACTTATCTCCTGATACATTGTATCTTATATAATTAGTACATTCAAACATACTAAAACATACTATATGCCTACATGATGTCACCATGTAGGGACCGGAGTACCGATTAATCACCTTCCTCCTCCACATGGCTAGTACGATTATCTCTCAAGGTAGTTGGTGAGTCATCTATTCTGGCAACAATGTCTATGTTCTAACATTATGTATTATGACTCTCTTTCTTTATTATATATTTTGTCTATAAGGGTGAACCCGGTTGCTTGTCTTAGCCCCCGCTAAGTTCTATGGTTAGAGGTATTGTTAGACATGGTATGTATAATGCTACGAGATTTGACTCTCTCTTGACTCTTTTGATGTTTATGATATGAAAGTTGTCCCTTAGCCTCGTTTATCCCTATTTACATACTTTTATTGTATTATATTGCTTTCAGGACCAAGGATGTATAATGATATGTTAAGAGGCTTACTTGGGTCCCTTCGGGTTCCCTATGCGCCATGTCATATCTAGGTCCTAGGCTTGGATCGTGACAGAAAGAAATGTATGTGTGTGTTGATTTCATGAAAAGTATCTATAGTGTTGCAAGTTGAACACACCTTGTGTCACGCCCAAAGTTCCGTTAGGGTGGACTGGCACCCGTTGCTGATAAGGCTCAGGAGAACCAACCTGTATCTATATGCTTTCTATAGATATTATAAGGGATTTTTACATTCAACATGCTTTTAAGAAAGGAAACTATAATAACAAGCAAAAAGGAAATGCATATGGCTAGGCCGTTGGGGCCACGGTGTTTAAAGTATGAGACATGACCACACTTTAATTTACATGGTCTACAAAGCCTCTAGATAAGGAAAAGTATCTGACAAGGGTCTGTACAGGCTCCACCTCGACTAACTGTACAATATAAACATATAGGCTCTAAACACAAACAAAGCCCCGAAGCAACCTGGAGCTTGGTATCAGCAACCGGATGTCCTGTACTCCTACTGGGGAGATCTACTAGCACCTATACCTGTAGTATGAAATATAGGTCCCCCATAAGGGACGTCAGTACGAGATAATGTATTGAATATGTAAGGCAGGAAATACTGTATATGAAGTAACAACTCAAATGACACTATGCACTGGTGTAGGATAAGAGACCACCTTTGGTTATACTTTGGGATCATGTACTTTATATTCTTTATATTACTTTACCTTGACTGTATAATCTGTGCACAGCATGTAATACAAATAACCAGCTAATCAGTGGTAAAACTGTATAGTCCATTTATAAACATATAGTCCATTTATGATGCTAAAACTTGGGATAAACATATAGTCCATTTATGATGCTAAAACTTGGGCTAAACATATAGTACATTTGTGATGCTAAAACCTGGGCTAAAGTTACACCCTTAATACAGACTTTATTCATAATCAGACTTGGACAAATCCGACGTCAGGCCTCGTCTCCGTTTAGTTAGCAAATTTAAGCTAAGCAAGTAGGTGACTCACCTGCTAGCTTCTTAAGTCCTACAAGCACCTCAATTTTCTCACTTTGTTTAGGGTTATGATCTCCTCAATTTGACACAAAACATGTATACACTCGAGCCTCTTAAGCGTTAGGCATACATATCACCCTTTAATTAGAGATTCAAGCACTTTTAAAAATTGGCGCTAATTTGACCAAAACAATATCATGTTTCATTTGCATAGTACTAGTATTGTAAGGTGTAGGGTGTTACATCCTCCCCCCCCAGGAACATTTGTCCTCGAATGTTAGCATAATTCGACAGTTTAACCAAGTTTAAACCTTTACTTACACAAACTTTTGACAACACATTAAGTATTCAATCACACGTACCTATTAGTATCCCAATTCTGCATGTTGTACTTCCTCTTTAGCTTCAAATAAGTAAGTGTATTTTGATTTCATCCTATCCTTGGCCACCCATGCTATTTCTTCGGCTTGCTAGTTTCTCCAATGTACTTTTACTGAAGCTATTTCTTTATTCCTTAGCTTCTTAACTTGACGATCTTGAATAGCAACAGGTACCTCTTCATAGGTGACATTTTCTATAAACTGCACATCCTCAATAGGAGTGATACGGGATGGGTCACCTATGCATTTTTGAAGCATTGAGACATGAAAATTGGATGAACCATTGAAAGCTCTTGGGGTAGCTCTAGTTTATATGCAACTTGCCCGAACTTCTTAATAATTTTATATGGCCTTATGTAACGTGGGCTCAGTTTTCCTTTCTTACTAAATCTCATAACCCCTGTCACTGGAGACACCTTTAAAAACACCCAATCCCCTACTGAGAATTCCATTCCTCTCCTCCTAGCATACGCATATGATTTCTGATGACTTTGGGATGTTTCTAGTCATTGTTTTGTTACCTTAACTTTTTCCATGGCTTGTTGTACTAGATCTGGCCCAAGCAAGGTGGTTTCACCCACTTCAAACCATCTAATTGGTGAACTACACATCCTTCCATGCAAAGCTTCATAAGCTGCCGTGTTGGTACTCGTGTGGTAGCTATTATTATAGGCAAATTCAATAAGTGGCAAATGGTCCACCCAACTACCTTTAAGTCTAATGCACACGCTCACAACATATCTTCAAGTGTCTGAATGGTGTGTTCTGCTTGACCATCTGTTTGAGGGTGTAATGTTGTACTCAAATGCACTTGTGTCTCTAAACTCCTTTGGAAGGACTTCCAAAACTTTGCAGTGAATTGAGATCCTCGGTCAGATATAATGGAGATTGGGAGTCCATGTGGCCTGACTATCTCTTTGACGTATAGCTTGGCATACTGTTTAGTTGTATAATCACTCCTGACTAGCAAGAAGTGTGCTGAATTTATGAGTCTATCAACTATTACCCATATGGAGTCAAACTTCTGAAATAAGCGAGGCAACCCGGTAAAAAAACCATGTTGATCATATCCCACTTCCATGTTGGAAGTTCTATATACTGCATATAACATCTTGGATTTTTGTGTTCTACTTTCACTAGATGGCAATTTGTACATTGAGCCACAAATTCTGCAAGGTCCTTTTTCAAGCCTCCCTACCAAAACATTCCCTTAAGATCATGGTACATCTTTGTTGATCCTGGATGGATGGAATATTCGGAATGATGGGCTTCTTCCATTATCCTTTTCCTTAATCCATTGATATCGAGCACAGATAATCTATTTTGGCAATAAAGTACTCTATTTTGTGTAAGGTCAAAGCCTTTTATCGTACCCTGACTCACATTTTCCTTAAGTTGTCATAGAACAGGATCCTCGAACAATTTTTCTTCCACCTCCGTTACTAATGAAGACGTTGCTGCATTATGTATGATAACACCTTCCTTTGGATATTCAAGAAAGTGAACTCCCGAATTGGCTAGCTGACATAGATCCTTAGCCACTCCTTGACTTACCATAGCTTGATCGCCAGTATTCATGATTGCCTTACAATGCAGAGCATCGGCTACCATATTTGCCTTCCTCGGATGGTAAAATATATCAACATCATAATCCTTTATTAGCTCTATCCATCTCCGTTGTCTTAAGTTTAGGTCTTTTTTCTTATAAATATATTGCAGGCTCTTATGATCAGTATATATGTCAACGTGAACCCATACAAATAGTGGCGCCATATTTTCAGACCAAACACAACCGCTGCTAGCTCAAGATCATGTGTTGGGTAGTTTTTCTCATGTGGTCGTAGTTGTCTAGATGCATAAGCAACTACCCTACCATGTTGTGTCAGTACACACCCTAAGTCAACTCCTGAAGCATCGCAATACATTGCAAAACCCTCGATGCCTTCTAGATGTACTAGCATCGATGCAGAAGTTAGCTTATTTTTCATCTCCTGGAAACTCCTTTCACATGCATCATTCCATTAGAACTTGGTTGCCCTATGTGTCAACTTTGTTAGAGGTGCATAAATAGAAGAAAAACCTTCAACAAACCTCCTGTAATAACCTACCAAACCTAGGAAGCTCCAAACTTCCATGGGTGTCGTTGGTCTTGGCAAATCTTTCACAGCCTCTATCTTTTGTGAATCAACACTTATTCCCTCATCAGACACAATATGACCCAATAATGCCACTGATTTTAGCCAAAATTCACATTTATAAAACTTGGCATACAACTGTCGTAAGTGATTTGCATGGTCCTCTTCTGATCTTGAATATACCAAAATGTCATCTATAAATAATACCACGAACACAGCCAAGAATGGCTTAAATACCCTATTCATCTGATTTATAAAAACTTTCGGTGCATTTGTTAGCCCAAATGACATAACAAGAAATTTGAAATGACCATAGCATGTTCTGAAAAAAGTCTTAGGTATATCTTTCTCCTTCACCCTCACTTGGTGATACCCTGATCTCAGATTAATTTTTGAAAAGAATTTAGCACCCTGTAACTGATCAAATAAATCAGCAATCCTAGGGAGGGGGTATTTATTCTTAATTGTCACCCTATTCAATTGTCGATAGTCGATACACATTCTCAAGGTGCCATCCTTTTTGTGTACAAATAACACCGGTGCACCCCAAAGGGACATACTAGATCTTATAAAACACTTATCTAATAAGCCTTTTCACTGCTCTTTTAATTCACATAACTTTGTTGGGGCCATTCTATATGGAGAGATAGAAATGGGTTGAGTGCCTAGAAGTAAGTCAATACCATAATCTACTTCTTGTTCTGGAGGTAAGCCTAGAAGTTCTTCAGGGAACATATCAATGAATTCATTCACTACTGGAACTGATTGAAGAGGTGGTAATTTTGCCTCCATATCCCTCACTCTAACTAAGTAACATATATACCCCTTAAATATCATCTTTCTGGCCTTAAAATAAGAGATAAACTTACCCTTTGGTGCCCCAGTATTGCCTTCCCATTCAAGAACTTCCTCATTTGGAAAGTGGAAGCACACTCTCTTAGTTCGGCAATCCACGGTGGCAT
>JAABOM020000002.1:9845152-9877689 GCA_011800125.2 Solanum clarkiae
GTAGATGATGAAATATTCTAGACTATTCCATTATGTAGTATAAATAGAGGTATCACCCCTCATTTGTAATCAAGCAATAAAAAAAGCATTCAAGATCAATCAAGCTTCTAAATCATCAATCTTCTCTTCCACAAATAATATATATATAGCCTCTTATTTCCAACAGTAACTAAGCTGAGTATAATCGAGTTATACTTTCTTTGTTTTGACTTAGTTTAGAAATCTTGCATTAGGTGTTATCTCGTAGTTGTTAACCATGTGTAATATTCTTCTTTGTCGTTAGTAGAAATCATGTTAGGGCAATAATCAAATGTTTATTAATGGTAAACTTTTCATGTAATGTTAGGTTATTAACTTATCTTGATATTGTTTTTTACTGGTTCTAATTTTTACTTCTCTTTCTTTTTCACATGAACTCTCCTATTTTCCCAAACCTCACTTGTGGGATTCCACAGGTTATATTGTTGTTGTATGAACTCTCCTATTTGAGTCCATTGGACTCCTCGCTCTCATGCATTTGATCATCTCCAAGGCAATCTCCATTAAGTCTGTGAAAAACGCGAGTTTTTAAATTGAAACCCAAATTATATGTGAAACAGTAGAAGCCCTAAAGGGCTAACAGTATTAAAAAAGAATTTTGGACCTGAGAGTCCAATGCTGCAGAAGTAGCAGAACTACAACAGCAACATGCCTGAAAAATTTCTTGGGCCAAAAGCCTAAGTTGAATGAACTGAAGCAGCAGGAGTGAAAAACAAAAATGGGCTACAGAACACCCTTTTTTCTCCCATTCTTTATCTTATTTAGTTCTTTATTATAATTGTGAAATTATGATAATTGTTACTAACCTTCTGAAACTCTACCGAAAAAGAAAAAAAAAAAACAAAAACCTTCAAAAACTTTTCCTTAACTTAGATGGATCGTTGGGAGACTATTTTCACTATTTCCCTACTCATTTATTTTATTTAAGTTCTAAATTTTCAATAACCATTTGAATAAGCAACTTAAGCTTTGAGACTGATTTGAGAATTATCCATATTGTTTCATAGTTATTAATTAGCTTGAAATCCATGTTTATGAATTTGACCTAATTATTTAGTTCAAAATCATGACTCGGATAAATTGTTGAGTTGGAAATTTTTTTATTTAAAAGGTTATTTTCAGAATTCCTTTTTAAACTATTTTCTTAATTTTCTTAAAATTAAGTGACGACTCTTATTAATTTTATTTGTTTTCTAAAATAAATTCAAAAAATAAGAGTTTTTCGCCAAGTTATGAAAAGGTTGTGAGACTTACTTTTCACAATCAGACGTAATAGGTGTGGTATCATATTACATGTCAAATAATGCATCGGTCAAGTGAAAGAGTCAATAAGACCATGCCGTGTATTGAAAGTGACATAATATATCTAGTCAAATCAAATGCACGTGCCTCGTGAACAATTAACATGTTTAAACTAATAGAAAAGCATCAACTTCAAATTCATTGGTTGAAAAAATTATCCTATCATAACTCTGGGTGCAATTTGATATAAAGTGTCAAATGATGCATTGGTGAAGTGAAAGGGTCAACAAGATCATGTCATGTATTAAAAGTGACATACTACGTCTAGTCAAATCAAACGTGTATGTCTCGTGCACAATTGGCAAGTTTAATTAGTAGAAAAATGCCAACTTTAATTTGATTGGTTGAAAACATTGTCCTAATAAGAACTCATCCAGCTTAGCAGAAAATGACATCATCAAATCAATCGAATTTCATCATATCAACTTCAACCTCATCAATCAAGAAATATTTATCCTCACCACATATGTTTTATCCCAGCACAAGTAACATGTTTCATCCATCAAATATTGTCATATCAATAATAATATGGTCAAAAAATTATTTCGATCATATATGTTTCATACCAACACAAATGACATTCTCTAGTCAATCAAATATCGTTATATTAGCTTCATTTTGACTAGTCAAAAATAGTTTGGCATCTCTTCCATCTCAACACAAGTCTTATATTCTAGCCAATTCACATCATCCCATCAACATTACTATAATTGAAAAGAGTTAATCCTCCTCACAATTCTTTCAAGCTACAATTTTTATGTAACACCCGAAAAATTATTGAAATACCCCTAGAATAGAGATGTGCACGTAACGCGTCTTTCTATGCTCCATTTGCACATCTGAGACCGGATATGTAATCAACATAGAAAATTGAGTGGGAAAATAATCTCGTTGGGATTTTAGAGCCATCGGATCGAAAAATAATTTTTTGATCAAAGACGAAAAATAGTGTTGGTACGCGCCCAAGGCGCGACACACCTAGGACGCGGACCACCACTTATTTTTTTAAAAATTTTTCGACGGAAATTGAAAACTTATTTGAAAAAAATTGGAAAAACAATACATATGTCCGCGCACAATCCGCGTCGCGGACTGGGCATTTTCTGAGTGAATTTTTTCTTTTTTTTAATCTAAGGGTCATTCCGGTCAGTTGCCAACCCTTCCCAAACTCACAATACGATCAAATTGGGTTGTTTTAATGCGTAAATAGGGGCTTAAAGTCCATTCTAAGTCCTTTTCTAGACACTTGAAAGACTAGAGAAGAGGAGAAGAGGGAAGCATAGATTGAAGAATTCAATGAAATTCTTGATGGTTGATTGGTAAAACTTCATCCTAGATATGTAAGACTAAATAAAATCATGAGATTGTTCTCTCATGTACCCCATAGATGGTCTTAGTAGATGGTTGAAAGTTCATGAATCTACATACTTGATTTCTTGATGGATTTTCTTGAAAATTATATTTATTACGTGTATTTTCTTATGTTGATGATAATCATAAACTTATTTTCTTGAATTAAATATTTTCATGAGATATTGCATAATCCTACATGGTAATTTTGAAAGCATTCATGAATGAAGATAGGGATTGAGTCTAGATCCTTGATTGAGAATGTTGATAGAGATTGTGATTGTGAATGTGAGAAGTATTTGACGGTTCACGAGTCTTTCCAAATGAACTCTAATGATTTGTCTATTCGATTGTTCCCTAATGATTGTTCTAAGCCTCGAGCTAATGATTGAGATTTTGATAGATGAAAGGATTAGAGCCTCTATGAGACTGATCGAATGATAGTGTCTCTACGAGGCTAATTTGAGATGAGACTATTGAGATAATTCGATTGGTTTGATCGGATGGCTTGTTTTATGAGCATTAAGTCATGGGAGGAGTATCGAGTACCGAAAGAGTAAGAGTTAATCCAACTCACACTCGTCAAACTATGTATCCAAGTGTAGGTGAGGATTAGGACCATCACATCACTTCATGATGAGATCCCTCTGATTAGAAGTCCCTGAAATCAATAGAGTACTTATAGATTGTTGTCTCCATTTGGACTTGTCCATTGTGGTTTTGATTCGTTCCCTACCTGGCAAGTACGGAATAGCTATGGCAACATCAATGAGATTGTTGTACAATCACTGACTCATAAGTGATTGTTGTTGGATAAGAGAAACTCTCAGAAAGTTTCGAAACTGAGTACTCTGAGTTGAAATGAGATGAGATGAGTCCCTCTGAGATGAGTCTGATTTGATTTATGAGATTTGATGGGTCACTTGTCTACTCTTTTTTCTTGCTTTAGATAGACATTTGACTTGTTGATTGATTTTTATGTTAAGTTGATTGTTGTTTTATATTGTTCTACTTATTTCAGTATCATTCAACTAGTTTACATACCGTACATTCCACGTACTGACGTCAGTCAGCGCTGCATCATTTTATGATGCAAATATAGGGATTAGAGATCATCACTAGGCACATCATTGAGAATCTTGGATGTTCAGATGATTGGTGAGCCTCCTCTACTTCGGAGGATTCATATGTTATTGTCATCTTGCTTTAGAGTTAGATATTTATTAGCTTTATTGATTGAGGTAGCCAATTTTTATTATTTCCCTAATAATTTTTAGCTAATTTTACTTATGCTAAGAATTCCCCTCTCTACCTCTGAAACCCTAAAAAAACCTAAACCCCTAGAAGGCAGCCCCTATGGTTGCGCCTACCGCCAGTGGGTTAACCCACCAGAGGAGTTCCTAATGCTCTCGTGGAATGCAAACAATAGCGGAGGGACGTTGAATCTAAATCCAGTCTCGTTTGCTAGTTTATGAAGCCTAAGGCAGTACAAATGAATGTGCCCAAAGTACCAACTAAACCTGTGACAATGCTTCACGGTGAACCTAATGTCACCTGGAAATCATTTGAAGTGAAGGCCCTCACTGCTAAAGAAAATCTCCAATATGCAATTATTGGCAAATTTTTGTATGGTACGCCGGACATAATGGAACTGAGGAAACAAATTCCTGGACAATGCGGTATCAAGAGTGAGTGTACAATTGTAGTCTTGGATATGCGCCATGTACTGATCCGGCTAAATACCTTCAAAGATTATGTGCTTCTTTTGTCAATTACGACGTTTCATATTAAATCAAAGGATAGGTACTGGTAGATGCGTATGCTGAAGTGGGATACATAGTTTGAACCGGATGTGGAAAGTACAATAGGTGTTGCATGGATCTTTTTTCTAGATTTACCACCAAAGTTTTTTGTAAAGGAGGCGATTTTCTCAATTGCGGCAGCTGCTGGTAATCCATTGACAGTGGATATAGCGACAGGAATCAAAATAGACCAAGTCGTGAAAAGGTTAAGGTGGAGGTGGATTTAACAGTGAAATTACCCCAAAGGGTTAGAATTACTGAGGAGGATGATAACACAGGTGAAAACAAATTCAAGTGGATCAAAGTGTAGTATGACCACCTGCCCAAATATTGTCAGGAATGTTGCCTACAAAGAGCTTGTTGGATGATTCATCTGGAACTATATGAGGAGCAACAAGGAAATGGATCAAACAAAGGGGACAGATAAAGGAGGGGATAAAACTAAGGAGATAAATGAGTAGGAACTTGATCAAAACACCAATAAGTAGAATAAGATTGAATGGTTAGTAAGGAGTAAGAATAAATATATCAGGGTCAAATTTGGCCATGTTATAGGTGAAGCAGCGGTGAAGGATAATAATCCATATAAGGTCCTGGGGAAGCAAAAGAAGAAGAGGGAAAATGGATAACAACAAAAGTGACACCACCATCAGCAACAACAAATCCACCAATGGCTACCAAAGACTAGGTGAACCAAATTTTGGGAAAGCAAAGGAGAATGAGACAAAAACAAAGGAGCAACAAGGGGAGAAAGATAAAGATTCACAACATAATCAAGAAAAGGCAAAGAAGAACAATTTGGAAGAGATAGACCATCGTAGGATTGAAGAAAGTTGGCAGGATGATGAGACCAAAACTGAGGAAGGGGGTGAGTTGGAAAGAGCTATAATGGTGTATACAGGGAATAGTGAAGATACAATGCCATTACAGATGCAAAATGAGCCCACTCCCACGAAATATGTTAGGGGAGTTGACACTAAAATAGACAAGGAGGATAAAATGGAAATGACACAAGTAATTGTAGCTGTCTCCACAGAAGGAGATTTATCCCCAACGCAGGCAACAAAGGTGAAAGTAAAAATCTGTAAAAACAAAAAGTAGAGAGGGGTGAAGAATACATCGATTCAGGAATCACTTGCCAATCAAAAAGAAATATTGTGAAAAATCCCAAGTATCTATGAAGGCTTTAATATGGAATATTCGGTTTGTAAATACCCAAAAGGCATTTACAAGATGAAATAATCTTCATAAAAGGCATCAATTTTATTTTGTGGGATTAATGGAACCAATGGTCAATAGGCCAGAACTAGAGAAGTGTCAGAGGAGACTAGGATTGAAGCACTTATTTCTAATGTAAATGGAAAAATCTGAGCATTTGTGGATGAAATAATAGAAGTAGACATAGTGGGGAATGAGGAGAAGATGTTGACACTATATATTTCTAGTCAGAGCTATGACATGGATATGTATATATGTTTAGTGTATGCTAAATGTACAATGGGGGAAAGGCTCCCGCTCTGGGAAGCAATTCACAACCTTTCAGAGCTAACCAACTCTCCTTGGTTGGTGGGAGGAGATTTCAATGCGATTCATACTGAAGATTAGAAGCTTGGGGGAAGGCCAGTAACTGAGACAGAGACTAGAAATTTCAATCATTGTATAGAACTGTTTAATCTAGTGGATGCAGGCTTCCAGGGCAGCAAATATACATGGTGAAATGGGAGGATGGATGATCAACGCATTTTTGAAAGACTGGATAGGATCTTGTACAATCATAATACGCAAGATATATTCCTAGTTTTTGAAGTGAAACATTTACTACGAAATGGGTCAGATAATGCACCATTATTGATAACTTTGGGAACAACTCAAGAGCATATAGTTAGACCTTTTAAGTTCCTCAATTTCTGGATTAAGGAGAAATCTTTTAAAGATGTGGTAAGGTGGCACTGGACTGTAGATTTTGTAGGGAATCCCTTTGTGCTATTTCACTACAAGCTGAAAAAAGTAAAAAGGGCCTTGACACAGTGGAGTAAAGACACCTTTGGGAATATTTTTCCAAGAAATCATCACCTTGGAGGAGGTCAATAAAGTAAAATAGATTCAGTTTGAAATAGATCCTTCAGAAAGCAATAGAACAGAGCACAGGCTGAATTAAGGGTGCAACTAGGGAGAGAAGAGGAATTTTGGAGGCAGAAAGCAGGAATGGACTGGTTCAAGGATGGTGAAAGGAATACAAAGTTATTTCATACCATGGTGAAGGATAGGAGGGAAAGACTAATGATAAAACAGATTCAGGATGATGAAGGGATATGGTTGGAGAGTCAAGAAGACATTGCAAGGGCAACTGAGGATTACTACAAGAAACAGTTCACTAAATTGCCTGACAATGAAGACTATGAGATGCTGGAGGCATTGCCGAGCATTATTACTAAGTCTATCAATAAGGAATTGCAAGGTGTACCAACCATGGAAGAAGTAAAGCAAGCAGTAATGGGATTGAACAGAGACAGGGCAGCAGGTCCAGATGGCATTACAGGTGCTTTTTTTCATGAGACCTGGGATATCATCCAAATAGATATCTATAGTATGGTAAGGGTTTTTTTTTTTTGGGGGGGGGGGGAGGAACTTCTAAGGTTTATTACACATACTAACCTAGTTTTGCTTCCAAAGAAATTGGTAGTCATTTCCTTCTCGGATTTAAGACTAATTTGTTTAAGCAACTTCATAAATAAAGTATTCCCAAGAATCATTCATGAGAGGCTTAAACCTATGATCCCATTGTTTATCTCAAAGGAGCAAGCAGTCTTTTTGGAGGGAAGAAGCACTAAGAAGAATGTGTAATGGTACAAGAAATTATCTCAGATATTAGAAAAAGAGGGCGAGTGCCGGATCTAGTCATTAAGCTAGATATAATGAAGGCCTATGACTGGGTGGAATAGATATAATTACTAAAGCTGTTAAGGAAAATTGGATTTGGGAAGAGGTTTATTGACATGATATTTAGGTTGCTTGGTAATAATTGGTATTCACTACTGATTAACGGGAAAGCTAGAGGATTTTTTAACTCCTCGAAAGGGCTAAAGCAGGGAGATCCTTTATCTACAACCTTATTCATTGTAGCAGCTGAAGTGATATCAAGGTCTCTAAATAACTTATTGCTGACAAGGGAATTCAAGTTATTTGGGATGCCGAGAGGCAGTCCTAAACTGAATCATCTGGCCTTTGAAGATGATATGATCATACTGTGTAAAGCTGAACTAAGAACAATGCAGCTGGTGACAAATGCACTTAAGAAGTATGAGAATATTTCAAGGCAGAAGGTAAACAAAGAAAAGAGTGCTATTTACATGCATCATAGTGTGAGTCATGGGGAAGTAGTTGTGGTAGAAGTAGCCTTAGGGATCTGGAGGAAGGAATTTCCTTTCAATTATCTAGGGTGTCCTATTTTCTATAAAAGGAAATAGAAATTGTATTATCAGCAGCTAATCCAAAAAACTGGATCGAAGCTGTGAGGATGGAAGGGGAAGGTACTATCCTATGGAGGAAAAGCAGTGTTGATAAAGAATATTTTACAAAGCATACTTATACATAGCCTGTCAGTGATGAATCCCTTGATAGGAGTGCTGAATCAAATCCAGAAAATGATAGCTCAGTTCTTTTGGAGCAACTACATTAGACATAGGGGAAGATACTTGACAAAATGGAAAAACCTATGCCTGCCTGAATCAGAAGGTGGCCTTGGCTTTATATTAATGCACGATGCTACAACAACCCTATTTTTTAAACTGTGGTGGAATGTCAGGACTACTAAGTCAATGTGGAGTATGTTCATGCAGAATAAGTATTGCAAGAAAAGGAATGTCAATGAAAGACTATGAAAGTAAGGGTGTGGAGGCTCTCAGGTCTAGAAAAAGATGTTACTGGCTAGAGATCTTGTAGAGCATAAAATTTATGGAAACTTAAAGGAGGAGGATCTATAGTGTGGTATGACAACTGGACTAGGTTAGGGGATTTATATACCTTATGCAGCAAAGGAAACACATACATAGAGGACCAGTCAATAGTAATAGAACTTACAAATCAAGGGAATTGGGATATCCAGAAGCTCCAAGAGATATTTCCACAGAAAGTAATGCATCACATTGTGGAAAATATTAAACCCCTAAGATCAGGAGAAGAAACTGATAAACCATATTGGACCTTGGAGGCAAATGGACCTTCTTCACTTAAATCAGCATGGAGCTATGTCAGATATAGGGAAAATAAGAATAAAATTTTTAAATGGATTTGGACTAAAAATCTACCATTTAAGATAACATTCTTATTATGGAAGCTGTGGAGACAGAAAGTTCTAGTGGATGATATGGTGAGGAGATGGGGTGTTCAGGGTCCATCTAGATGCTGGTGTTGTGATGAAGGATCTCAAGAAACACTATTTCATGGTGTTTCTTAAATCAGCCATTGCTGACAGGACCTGGTCCTACTTTTGCTCTTTTGCAGGTTTCAACATGCAAGGATTATCACTGAGAGAGGTGATAATATGGTGGCTTGGCACAAAGGTGAGGAAGGATATCAGACCATATTATAGAGCCGTTCTAGGCTTTATAATATGGGAACTGTGGACAAGGAGAAATAGGAGAAAGCATGAGCAGAAATCAGCATCATTTACCAGAATGATCAACAATATTATATTGAATGTGCAGAGGTTGATTCAAATTAGAAGACCAACATTTCAGAGGGATGGAAATTAGCCAACTATAGTGCATAGTTGGAGGAGTATAGGCCCAAATTGAGAGTTATCAAGGTATTGCGGGAATACCCACCACACAGTTGGGTCAAGTACAACACGGATGGAGCATCTAGAGGTAATTCAGGGGCCAATTCTTATGAAATTTGCCTAGGGGACCATAAAGAGGATGTTCTATATGCAGAATGTAGAGTGATTGAGGATGCCTCAAACATTTATGCAGAATGTAAAGCCATTTTAGAAACATGTAAACATTGTAGCAGGCATAATTATAATTAGGTTATTATATAATCTGATTCATTAAGTCTAGTAAAGGTATTGATAGGAAAGTGGCAAACATCATGGCACATAGTAGACATGATTCAGGAAATACAGGAATGCATGCAAAGCAGAGAGCACATATTTAAACACATCATAAGGGAGGGGAACCAATTAGCAGATACATTAGAAAATAGAGCATTGGATAAAGAGGATTCCATATTTACATCATTCACTGGCTTGGACAGAGAAATTAGAAGTATCATCAACAACGATAAATTATAGAGCGCATATATTCGAGTGTCACCACTTAAGGGGTAAGGGTAGAGGAGATTAGCATTAAAATAGATACGTATCTACAAGGCCTAGTCGATCGCAAAAGATGTTCAAATTATCTACCCTATAAACAGTCAGCCAACAAAAAAGGACTCCATAAAATGAGCCAGTGCACCTGGAGGAGAACCATCATTGGGAAGAGAGGTGGAATGAAGCTTCCCTCGCACTTCATCTTAACTCCACCTGGGAACATGGAAGTAAGAAGTGGAAGAAAAAGACTAGACAAATGAAGGAAGATGAAGGGTCAGATTACCAGTTGAAGGAACGTGTTCAGATACAGAGACCCAGCAGCAAAAAATGGATAGGACAGCCCATGGTACTTGAGAAATTGACTGGGAATAGCAAAGCAAATAGTAAGCGGAGCTCAGGAAGGTACAAATCAAGAATTCAAATGTAGCAAAAGGGAAACACTACTTACTTTTGATAGTTGTTGCAGAGGAACCTTAACATTGCAGACCCAAAGGAGCTTCATCAGAAATGTTAGGTTGGTCTAGTGAGATAACATCGGTGAAAATTTAGGGTTTTGGGGAACGAAAGGAAATAGGGGCGTTTAGAAACCCTACAAAGCGTATCTATCTTTTTATAGTTGAAGTGTCGTCTCGTCTGGGCTCGGGTTTGGGTCTAGCCTAGATTTTGTTTTGTTCCATTATTTCAAATTGGGGTTGTGTCCAATTCAGTCATGTAACTACTTTCCTTTAATAAAAATCCCCCAAATTTAATTTTAGAAAATATTGATTGAGGTAGTCATGAGTCTGTCATTGGCACTATCTGATAGTGATAGAGGCTTCTTAGACTAGAGTTGAGTGTTGATTGATAAGATTTTGAGCTAGTTCTTTCTACTAGCCTTCTATTATATTATTATTATTTTGAGACTAGATGATAAGATATGCCTATTTATTTTTCCTTTGTCTTTCGCTGATTAGTAGAATGTATGAATGAATTAATGTGATGAGGCCAGGTGGTTCGCTTGGGGACTAGCAATAGTCTCTAGGTGTCGGCCATGTCTTGGGTACCCTCCTGGGGGTGATAAACTTGGTATTAGAGCACGAGTTCAAGTGTCCTAGGGAGTCTATAAAGTCGTGTCTAATAGAGTCTTTTTTATGGGTGTGTTGTCGACCACACTTGATAAGCAAGATACTCTAGGACATTAGGAATTGTTTCCCTTCATTCATTTTCTAAATCATGCTATAGAGTTATACTCTATGAAAGTTCTCTTCTAATTCCTGCTTTGCGTGTTGCAGAATTATGATCATGCCTCCTCGAAGAGCCGTTAGAGGTAGAGGACGTCCCGCCAAATAGCATGTTAACCCACTTGAGCCTCAAGGACATGAAGAGCCCGTAGAAACAACTGTCCCTGTTGTACAGCCCCCACAAGATGAGGTCTCCAATGCTGAGCTTCGACAGGCTATTCAAACTCTATCCTAGGCTGTCACAGCACCTAATACGAGACAAGGAGCATCTCGACAAGATGCCCATGACACTTTTAGAGTCCGGGATTTCTTGAGGATGGATCCATCTGAGTTCACAGGGTCTGCATCCACTGAGGATCCTGAGAACCATGTGGAAGAGCTTCAGAAAGTATTCCAAGTGATGCATGTGGCTGAGGTCAATAGAGTGGAACTAGCTGCTTATCAACTAAAGGGTGTGGCTAGATTGTGGTTCTATTAGTGGAATAAAGGTAGAGGAGAAAATGCCCCCATGCCGACTTGGGCTATGTTCAAGGAAGCCTTCTTGGGGTGCTTCTTTCCTAGGGGATCAAAGAGACGCTATGGTAAGAGAGTTCTTGAACTTGAAACAGCGCTCTACGACTGTGTAAGAATATGGGATAAAGTTTACACAACTGTCTCATTATGCTCTATACATGATTGTTGATATGAGAGAGAGGATGTGGATGTATGTTGATGGGTTGAATAGTGGGTCGAGGAGAGATAGGATGGGAGCAATGCTTATGAGTGATATGGACATTGGGAGATTGATGACCTCTGCATAACAAGCTAATGAGGAGAGACAACATGATAGACAGGACAAAAATAAGAAAGCAAATACGTACAACCATGAGGTTGGAAAGAAGGGGGATGGAAATCAATTTCCAGCACCATCATCTGCTAGTGGTCCCACACCTAGAGCTAGAAATTATCAGAGGTCCCAGTATGTTGGAGCCCATGGATCTCAGCCACAAGCCAGTGTGGCTCATGGTTCACTGGTGTAAGCCAACATGTGGTAAGTGTGGTAAATTGCACTTGGGGAGATGCCGTAAGGGGAGTGATGTATGTTACAATTGTGGCCAAAGGGGTCATTATTAGAGAGATTTTCCAAAGTGGGTTGCCCGAGCTCAATCTTCTGCACTAGCCCCACCAAGTAAAAGAAATCAGAGAGGCACTACGTCAGGCACAAGCGAGGCCACAAATCATTTGTATGCAATGGGTAGTCGGGATGATCAACAGAACTCCCCAGATGTTGTGACAGGTATGATTTGAGTCTTTTCTATTGATTGTTATGTGTTGATGGATCTTAGTGCCATGTTATCTTTTGTAACTCCTTATGTGGCCAATAAATTTGATAGAACTACTGAGAGTCTTCTTGAACCCTTTGATGTACCTACTCCTATGGATGAGTCTATTCAGGCTGAGAGAGTCTATAAAGCTTGTGTGGTGTCCATCCATCATGGGGATACTATCATTAGTCTGATTAAGTTAGATATGACTGAATCCATCATAGGGATACTATCATTGGTCTGATTGAGTTAGAAATGACTGATTTTGATTTGGTCCTAGGCATCGATTGGCTCCATGCCTATTATGCCTCCGTTGATTGTAGAGCCCGAACCATTAACTTCCAATTTTTGAATAAATCGGTTCTAGAGTGGAAGGGTGATTCCGTAGAACCTAAAGGGGAGTTTATTTCGTATCTTAGAGCCAGAAAGATAATTACTAAGGGTTGTATCTACCACCTTGTGAGAGTTAAATATGATAATGTTGAGTCTCCTATCCTTGAGTTAGTCCCGATTGTGAATGAGTTTCCGGATGTATTTCCTGAGGATATTCCCGTAGTCCCTCCTAATAGGGAGATTGACATTGGGATTGATGTTCTTCTCGATACCCAGCCTATCTCAATTCCACCTTATAGGATCGCTCCCACTTAGTTGAAAGAAATGAAAGAATAATTGAAAAATTTGCTAGAGAAGAGCTCCATAAGGCCTAGTGTTTCTCCTTGGGGTGGCCTTATACTATTTGTGCAAAAGAAAGATGGGCCACTTAAAATGTGTATTTACTATAGGCAACTGAACAAGGTCACTATAAAGAATAAGTATCCTCTCCCAAGGATAGATGATTTGTTTGACTAACTTCAGAAAACCTCTTGTTTCTCAAAGATAGACCTCAGATTTGGCTACCATTAATTGAAAGTGAGGGAATATGATATTCCAAAGACAGCCTTTAGGACTATATATGACCATTTTGAGTTCTTGGTCATGCCCTTTGAGTTGACGAATGCACCTGCAACCTTCATGGATTTGATGAATAGGGTGTTCAGACAGTACCTTGATATGTTTGTGATTGTGTTCATTGACGATATTTTCGTGTATTCGAGAAATGAAGAGGAGCATGCAAATCACCTCAAAATTTTCCCTCAAACACTTAAGGACCATAAGTTGTATGCAAAATTCTCGAAATATGAATTCTGGCCTAAGTCGGTGTGTTTTCTAGGACATATTATCTCTGGTGATGCTATTCGAGTGGATACTCAAAAGATTGAAGCGGTTAAGAACTGGACCAGACTGTCTTTTCCAACCGACATAAGAAGTTTCTTGGGGTTGGTAGGATACTACTGCAGATATGTTGAAGGATTTTCTTCCTTAATTCGCATCATTGACTAAGTTAACTCAGAAAAATGTCAAGTTTCAATGGTCCAACGAATGTGAGAAGAGTTTCCAAAAGTTGAAGACTAGACTGACTACTACACCTGTTCTAACCCTACCCGATGGAACAGAGGACTTTGTGATCTATTGTGATGCTTCGAGATTTGGATTGGGATGTGTGCTGATACAGAAAGGGAAAGCGATAGCCTATGCTTCTAGAGTGCTTAATATCTATGAGAGGAACTATCCAACCCATGATATTGAGTTGGCAGCAGTGGTGTTTGCACTTAAGCTCTGGCATCACTACTTTTATAGAGTACACGTGGATGTGTTCACTGACCCCAAGAGCTTGCAATATGTCTTCAGTCAGAAAGAGCTCAACCTGAGACAAAAATGATGATTGGAGTTGCTCAATGATTATGACAAGAGCATTCTCTACCATTCAAGTAAAGCTAATGTAACATTGTTGTTAATGCTCTTAGCAGGTTGTCAATAGGTAGCACAACTGATATTAAGGAAGGAAAGAAGGAACTAGCTAAAGAAGTGCATCGATTAACTCTATTAGGAGTTCAACTTAAGGAGAATGATGAGGGAGGAGTTAATGTTCATAATGAGACTGCTTCATCTTTGGTGGCACAGGTGAAAGAAAAGCAAGATTGAGATCTAGTCTTACTCCAATTGAAGAGGTTGTTCACAAACAAAAAGTGATGGTCTTCTCCAGAGGGGGAGATTGGGTATTGAGATACCAGAGTAGATTGTGCGTTCCAGATATTGATGGTATTCAAGATAGAATCATGGCTGAAACTCACAACACCAGATATTCCATTCATCCTAGCTCTAACAAAATGTACCACGACTTATGAGAAGTCTATTGGTGGAGTAGAATAAAGAGGGACATTGCTGAGTTCATCTCAAAGGTGCCCGAATTGTCAACAAGTGAAAGTTGAGCATCAAAGGTCATGTGGATTAGCTCAAAACTTTGAGATTCCGGAATGGAAGTGGGAGATAACCAATATGGACTTCATTACTAGTCTATTAAGGTCGCGAAATCAACATGATTCAATATGGGTGATTGTCAATAGGATGACCAAATTTGGCCCACTTAGTAGCAATTAAGACAACCAATACTGCAGATGAGTATGCCAAGTTGTACATCCAAACGATTATGAGGTTGCATGGAGTTCCCTTGTCTATTATCTTGTACAGAGAAGCTCAATTCACCTCCTAATTTTGGAGATCATTCCAGAAAGGATTGGCTACAAAAGTAAATTTGAGCACAACCTTTGATCCATAGACAGATGGTCAGGCAGAGCGTACAATTCAGGCGTTAGAGGATATGTTGAGAGCCTGTTTCTTGATTTCAAGGGAAATTGGGTTGATTACCTACCATTCATTGAATTTTCATATAACAATAGTTATCATGCAAGTATTCATATGGCTCCTTATGAAGATTTGTATGGGAGGAGATGTAGATCACCAATTGGGTGGTTCGAGGTTGGAGAAGCGGAGTTGATCAGGCCTGATCTTGTCAACCAATCAATGGACAAGGTTAAGGTCATTAAAGAAAGGTTGAGGACTGCATAGAGCCACCAGAAATCCTACACCGATGTGAGGAGGAGAGATTTAGAGTTTGAGGTAGATAATTGGGTTTATTTGAAAGTATTACCTATTAAAGGTGTCGTGAGATTTAGGAAGAAGGGTAAATTGAGTCCACGATATATTGGACCTTATTAGATTGTGAAGAGGATTGGGAAGGTTGCTTATAAATTAGAGTTTCTTTCCAAGTTAGACAGAATCTATCCAGTGTTTCACGTGTCGATGCTGAAGAAATGTTTGGGAGATCCTAACTTGGTGATCCCTGTGGAGAGCACTGAGTGAAGGATATCTTGACCTATGAAGAAATTTTTATCCAAATCCATGATCGTTAGATTCGTAAGTTGAGAACCAAAGAGATAGCCTCAGTTAAAGTCCTGTGGAGAAATCAATTCATTGAGGAAGCCACATAGGAAGTTGAGGAAGAGATAAAAGTTAAATATCTGCACCTATTTGTGCCAAATGATGAGGATGTTGAAGGTAATTTCCTTACCCTTAACTAATTGATTGTCTAATCTTGAGTTCGAATAGAGTTGATTGATGATTGAGATAGAGTCAATAGATTCATTGATGGATGTGAATCTTGAGATGAGTTTTGAGTCTATTCGTGCATTGATATCCATCTTTACTTATCATTTGAGGATGAATGATCCCAAGGGCGAGATCATGTAACACTTGGTAAAATTACTGAAATATCCCTAGAATAGAGATGTGCGCATGAGACATCTTCCCATGATCCATTTAAAATGTTTTTGATGGGAATTAAAAACTCGTTCGGAAAAAAATTCTAAAAAAATACATATGTCTGTGCCCAGTCCACGTCACAGACTGGACATTTTCTGAGTGAACTTTTTCTTTTTAATTTGAGAGGCATTCCGGTCAATTCCCAATCCCTTTCAAACACAAAATACGATCAAATTGGGTCGTTTTGATGCATAAATAGAGTCTTAAAACCCATTCTAAGTCCTTTTCTAAACACTTGAAAGACTAGGGCTTGAGAAAGGAGAAGAGGGAAGCACAAATTGATGAATTCAAGGAAATTCTTGATGGTTGATTAGTAAAACATCATCCCAGGTATGTAAGGTGAAACTAAAAGTATGAGATTGTTCTCTCATATGCCCTATAGATGGTCTTAGTAGAGAGTTGAAAGTTCATGTAAGTCTATGTACATACATGATTTCTTGATGAGTTTTCTTGAAAATTATATTTATTACATATATTTTCTTATGTTGATGACATCATAAACTTGTTTTTTGAATTGAATATTTTCATGAGATATTGCATAAACCTACATCATAATTTTGAAAGCATGCATGAATGAAGAGAGGGATTGAGTCTAGAGCCTTGATTGAGAATGTTAATAGAGATTATGATTGTGAATGTGAGAATGATGATAGATTGATAGTATTTGATGGTCCATGAGTCTTTCCAAATGAACTCTAACGATTTGTCTATTCAATTGTTCTCTAATGATTGTTCTAAGCCTTGAGCTAATGATTGAGATGTTGATGGATGAGATGATTAGAGTCTCTATGAGACTGATTGAATGATAGTGCCTCTGTGAGGTTGATTTGAGATGAGACGATTGAGATAGTTTGATTGGATGAATTGTTTTATGAGCATTGAGTCATGAGAGGAGTATTGAGCACCGAAAGAGTAAGAGTTAATCCAACTCGCACTCGTCAAATTACGTAGCAAAGCGTAGGCAAGGATTAGGACCATCATATCACTCTATGATGAGCTTCCTTCTTATTAGAAGTCCCTAAAATCAATAAAGGACTTATAGATTGTTGTCTCCATTTGGACTTATCTATTATGGTTTCAATTCATTCCCTACCTGGAAAGTATGGAACGACTGTGGAAACATCAGTAGAATTGTTGTACAATCACTGGCTCATAAGTGATTGTTGCCGGATAAGAGAAACTCCCAGAAAGTTCCCAAATTCAGTACTCTGAGTTGAAGTGAGATGAGATGAGTCCCTCTGAGATGAGTCTAATTTGATTAATGAGGTTTGATGGGTTGATGGGTCACTTGTCTACTCTTTATTCTTGCTTTAGATAGACATTGGACATGTTAATTGATTTCTATATTGAGTTGATTGTTGTTCTATATCATTATACTTGTTTCGATTTCATTCAACTATTTTACATACTGTACATTCCACATACTAACGTTACTCGGCGCTACATCATTTATGATGAAGATACCGATATTAGAGATCATCAACAGGCGTATCTTTGAGGATCTTGGATGTTCAACTGATTGGTGAGCCTCCCCTACTTTGGAGGATTCATATGCTATTGCATCTTGCTTTAGAGTTAGACATTTATTAGCTTATTATTGATTGCGGTAGCCATGGGTCTATTATTGGCACCACCTGATAGTGATAGAGAGTTCGTAGACTAGAGTCAAATGTTGATTGATAAGATTGTGAGCTAGTTCTTTCTACTAGTCTTCTATTATATTATTATCATTATTATTATTATTGAGACTAGATGATAAGATGTGCCCATTTATTTTTCCTTTGTCTTCCGCTGATTAGTAGAATGTATGAATGAACGAATGTGATGAGGACAAGTTGTTTGCTTGGGGACTAGCAATAGTCTCTGGGTGACCGCCACATCTTGGGTACCCTCCTGGGGCGTGACATTTTAATAATTTCATAATTTAAAAAATAAAAAGAACGTTCTTGGGGATTAAATGCTATAAGTTCTCTATGGAGGTTAAGGATGAAGGCAAATTAAATACCCAGACATTCAAAATCAATTTAATAAAGGTAAATCAAATATCAGTGTGTTAAAGATTAAATTCACTTGTTTGTGTCGATAAAAGTATTTTTGATGAGTCATGTTCAAATTCAACATAGATTTGAAATCAAGCTCAAATACCCATAAATTTATGTTCAAAATAATAAATAAGAGGAGTCACTAGAGATTGTAACACTTAGGATTACATAAATAAAATGAGTATAATATTTTTCTTTCTTAACTATTATTTTTTTGACATGAACTTTATTGACTATCGTTCGTTCCTTTTTCACCAAGTACAATGACTATTATATTTTTTGTACTTTATATTAATTATCTACGCTGACTGCAGAAGAAAATGTTCCTAATTGAAAAAAATGTAAAAATAGAACCACAACTATCATATGCCTTGTTACAAAAGTAAAGATAAAAAAATCAACTAAGGTACATTTATCAATGTGCTTGCTATCAGTTTTGGCTTGGTAGTTCAGTTATCGACCATACATGAAAATAAAATTAAAAGATGAGGTTTGTGTGGTTGAGAATTGATTCTCGTGACACCCTACTTGGTAGGTGGTCATGGAATTAGGTGCTCCTTAAGTTGTGACACGTTGGTTGGTTTCTGGTAATAATACATTCACAGTTGTTTAAAAAAAAAAAGATAAGGTGTGGAATAAATATGAATTAATTAGCAAACATATACTTACCATCATCATCCAACCTAATATATTTTTTCCTTTCAAGTTGACTCTTTCTGGAAGGTGTAGAAGATAAAATAAGAAATGAAGGAGCCAATAACTGGATCATGCCCCCAAATAGATTTCATGAAACTCCTTATACAAATATATATATAATTAAAAAAAGATATACATGTCATTATTTGCATCACATTTTTCAACCATACAACAGTCTAACCCATTAGTGATATTGTCTATTCTATGTCTAGATTGGTATTGCTTTAAAACGCATCACTAAAGTGCAAGGTCTGCTTACTTATGTGCTCTCCCATGTTTTGTCAATATAACACTTTTTATCCTGAGCTAGTATGTCACATCACCCCCTCTTATGGATGCAACACTCTCTTTGAGATTTGTGTTACCACCTACTATTTGCCTAGACTCAACACTTAAATTTGCCTCACCTTATCGGGATTTACTTAAACTTAGTTTAAATTCTTGCCCGCATTGATAAGACTGACATATGATTTACTCTTATACCATCTATAGTGGCCCACCCTACTAGTCATATCATTCTCTATTGATCTAGATGCTCAGAACTTTAATTGTATCATTATAATGTAAGGCATGCTTATATATATACTCTACATTTTTCTTGTATTTTGTGAATGCACATTTCTTATTCTAAGCTAGGGTTCACACATACAACCCCCTTCCTAATTTTGAAAAAAAAAATTAAACAATTTTTACTTTTAAAACAAAATGTGAGATGAATTCTTGAGTATTTTGTTCTAATAAATGATACAATTAAAAATAACTTAAGTGATCTGAAATTAAAAAATGTAGGCTTGATAACAAGGATATTGGTAATATGAATTTGGACATATAAAATGGAACAATTTATCTGCAAAACAAAAGATTTTGCATTTTGGCTAAACTTACATTGAACAATTGGTCTTCATTCTTAGGAGCTCAACAATTTCTAGTCTAACTCAGCGACTATACTAAACATAAATTCTCAAAATTCCTATCAAATTGGAGATTAAATTGTTTCTTCACCAAAAAAAGACTTTGCAAATAAAGTAAATAAGATATTTTGTTTTCAAGAAAAATAAAACTTGACTTCTTTCACATAATCGAAGTATCATGGAATTTCCTCCTCTTCCCCTCTTTTTCATCTTCTTCTTGTTGTTGTTCATCCTGGTGTTTTCCAACTTGCTGCCAGTAGAAGAGATTCAATTGCCTAACACAATCATAATCATCACATGTCATTCCCAAATGCAAATCTCTACATTTGACATAGAAAATTTTCCAACACTTAGAATATGCCCTAATCGGATATACCTTTTTGTCATCCATTAGTGTTCCAGTACAATCCATAAAAGGGCAATCAATAATTGTTGATGAAACCAGAGCTTGCATTTCAAGAAATGCATCTTTTACTCGAATAAAATAATCACTTGGCATTATTGATTTGAGATCCAAAATTCCATTGCAATTGGAAGTAGGACACTTCACTATTAGTTCATTAATATCCTTATTGATTTTCTTACCTATATAATTCTGTATGGATTCAACACAATAATAATGATTGCAATTGGTGCTCTGCATCAATTTGTTTGGCAGTGGAAACTGATTTTCACAAATTTCACAGAATTCCCAGAATACATATGAAGATTCTCCCTTTTCATGAATGCTATTCTCCAGGTTAATTGAACCACAAATAAAAGGATACTTCATTTTTTCAACTTTCTTACTAGCAACGTTACTAGAACTTGATTCTAAATTCTTATTTGAAAGAAACTGCGCTGAGTAATAGAGAATTTGTTCAGCTCGATATCATCATCTTCACTTTTATAGCCACCATTGTTTTTACTACCATCGTTGATGCTAGAATTCAGCAACGAATGATCTATTTCGAATTCACTCAAGTTCAATTGCAAATCTGCAGATTTCAATTTCACTTTGTCAGAATTCAAGTTTTGCAAATCCTTTGATTCCATTTTAATCTTTGAATTTAGATATAAAATTTTTTGCAAGGTATGACGCTTCATTCAACCACTAGTTAAGGCCTACAATTTTTTCCCATTCATGTTCTTATATTTATTTTACTATTTCTGAATTTGTACTAGATTTATGGTTAGGAATTAGAATAAATTTGGATTATATCAATTTTATAATAAATTAATGTAAAAAGGCATGGTTTCATACCACGCACCATTACAACATGTTGATTTAATAAACGGATCAATAAGATCATGCCTCGGATTGAAAATAACATAATTTATTTAGTCAAATCTAATTAAATCAAATATGTATGTCTTGTGTACAACTGACGTGTTTCAACCAATTAAAAAAAAGTCATCTTCAGTTTGATTGGTCAAAAATAATAGTCCTATCACAACTGTAGATGCAGTTTAAAATCACGTGTCAAACGATGAGTCCGTCAAGTGAAAAGGTTATTAAGATCATGTCATGCAATGAAGAAGACCGAATTTTCATCAAGGAGATTAAAAAAATAACCATGCTAATAGTATATCCATAATAAGTGGGTCAGGTTGGGTCAGAGGAAATAAAATTCAAGTCTATCTTAACATGAACAATAAAACATATGGTGGAAATGTTTTTGAGACAATATTAAAATGAATATGAGAGAATTATATATTCAATTTTTGAAACTAAATAAGAAACAAATGGTAGAAGATCTCCACCAAGGAATCATCAACACTTTTGTGGTCTGGGACACTCCTTCAGCACTTAAGAATTGCTTCCATGTAGTATTGATCGAGTCACAAGGAAGTTGCTCAAAGTTGTTTATCTGATCTTTCAACTTGAGCTTCTTCGATCTCAGAAAGTACCTCTCCAAAAAGCCTTTGTACGGGAGATCGGATAGCCATAGTGTTGCATTACCTCTCAGAGATAATAGGAAGACATAAAGTCCCACAATATCCATAGACAGATTCTATGTTCCCATTACACTCTTACAGACAAACACAACATCATGTAGATAACTATACAGATCCTCTGATGGTAGGCCCGTGAATAACCCATGGTTCTGCAGCATTTGAAGCAACCCACTCAAAACCAAAAACTTTCTGTCATATGGTAGTGGTGGTAACACAATGGCTTCAGTAACATCCATAGCGATAGGGTTCAATAGATATTGACTTCACTATAAGCTTCGGCATTGAAGTCCTGTGATTATGGAATAATGTCCTCAAGAGGAAGTGGGTTATAATTATTCACATTCTCATTCTCATTTCGATTCAGATCTGCATTGACTACATTGTTTGCATTATTTTGGGCCATCCTTCTTAGTCTTCTCTGGATCTCTAGAGTCAAACGAGTCAAGGGAATGCCTCGACTTTTCATATTAGGCATACACTGCACCTTTACCTTGAAATTATAATAAAAACAATAAAAAAACATTAAATGAAAGAAATAAGGATTAATTCCCAAACTACTTGAATTAAACAACTCTATCCATACTCCCCAGCAACAACGTTGAAATATTAATGTCGCCCAAGCTACACCTTATTTTTTAGGCTAAAGTGGTCGTTGTCAATATATATAACCTAACCAAAGTTAGGATTGAACCCACAGCGAATATGGTAGACTTACAAGAATTCAAAGTAATTCAGGTGGATTAACTGATTTGTCTCCCCAAAAGAGGAGGGGTTGAAAGAACTATGAAAATAATCCTAAACTTAGGAAAGAGTTAATCCAGTATGAAGAGTAACTAGGGTATTTTATTCTCCATGTTTTCCTAACTCAGTATTACCAAATAATCGAATTCATTTCCAGTGTGTAGCATGCAGAACAGTAAGATAAGTTCACCAAACCCTTTGTCACAGGCGAGATGCAAATTTTAATACGTGATTTGGAGCATCCCCATAGTGTGACATTACTAACCCTTACCTATTGTTCCATCACAACCTCCCCTTGGCCTAGTTTGGTTGATTGGACGAGAAACATCAAATTGAATCCTGTTAATTAATCACTTTTTCTATTCATTACTACCTTGATCCAGTCAGTAACACTAGACTTGTTCTAATGTTTGCCACCATTAAAAAGCGTTCAATACAAAGAGAATTAATTCATACATGCATGCAAACTTTCCAAGAATTACATATTATCCGATTTTACCTTGTTAGTTCTTCATGGTTCCCATAATCCTAGTTGTGAATTTAGCTACTCAAGATCAGTGTAGATGCAAGACTTATGAATTTGAATAACATAATTGAGCATTAACACAAGAGAAGTAAGCACAAGACATCCAAACTCTTCACCAAGAATCAAAAGATTGAAATCAAATGACAAAATAGATTTTTACAAGTGTTTCTCTCAAGCTCTCTACTTTTTTTTAATGTTATGTAACGTTCCTTACTATTCCCTTCTGAAAAATAACCTAAAAAACCTATTTCTAGTGTTTAAAATATAAAACAAAAATAGATTAGGAAAATTGGATCAGCAGACTCTATAAGAGCTTCTACGGGTCGTATAATATTTTACGGCCTGTAGTCGAGCTTTTGTGAATTGCTTCTTCCAATATGGAGCTGACTTCTTTGACACCCTTCTACTGAGTTTAAAGTTCTACGTCCTGTAGGGGTTTTCTTCAGATGATTTTTTAGCAACTCTCTACTTTTTAATCCTTAGGGCACGGTACCAAGTCTATGGCTCATAAAATCTTCTACGGCTCATCTGCATGTTCGTAGAATTAATTTTAGAAAATATTTCTTCACTGGAATTGCATATAAAATCATATCTACGGCCCGTAAAATATCTCGTGAAACCTCTGGTTCAGCAAAATCTGCAAACTTTGCCCAAAAATTGTGCCAACCTTATTGTCTTGCAAAACAAACATAAAAACATATCAAATCTACTAGCATCGCATTGAAACACATAAAATTCCATGTTTTAAGTATCAAAAGTGTTATATTTTGATAGCACATAAGTTTCCCTGTTTACAATTTCTGGAATTGGATAGATTGATATTTGATTTGCTTGAGGGCAACCAAAGGCTTAAGTTGGGGGTATTGACGAGTCCATATTTTGAACTTATTTTGAAGCTAGGTTGCAGAGAAACATTGCCCTTAGATTGCTATTATTTTTAATTTATAACATAATTGTGTTTATGTCAAAAAAAATGAGATTGAAAGTGCACAAATGGACAATACTTGGCAAAATCATAGAAAGGGAGAAAAAGTGCAAAAAGGCAGAGAAAAGCGATATCGCCAACACAGTTGGTGATCCGCTGAACAGTCAGAGAGACCGCCTAGCATTGTAGCAACTAAAGTTCCAAATCAAATCAAGAATATTGTCAAAATTGATATCACAAAATATGTCTGGTGCTCTGCCGAATTTCATCGGAGATCGCCTAAAGTTGCTGCACTCAAAGCCCCAAAACACTTACAAGAGGATGCTATGATGGATACTTCGGTGAAACACTGAATTGAATCGGTGAAATGAAGAGTCATTGCCTAATGTTGTAGAAGAGGGAGCCTTGTGAAGTTGCAGAGGAAAGTGTGGTCAAGTGTACATTCAGCGTATTGCCTGGGTACTCGCGATTGTCGGCCTTGACCGCCGAATTTCATTTTGCAACACAAACTTTCACACATTTCTATGGAGTAGATAAGCAATTTAGAAAGGACCTTGTACATATCATATCAAAACATATTCTTCTTCTTCATTTTTAGAGAATAGTACATAGAACCTTCCTCTTAGAGTACAAAGAGGAGATAGGGTATTGATGCTTTTAGGAAGCAAATTGGAGGTAGATTGGCCGGTGATAATCAACTAATTTCTATTCAATCATGTTACCCATGACTACAGCTGCTATGTTTGGTATCAAAATTTTAATTTCTAGCATGTGTGGCTAAAAAGCCCCCATGTTGGGGGTGTGCTATTGATATGGGTTTTTGATTTATCTATTGGGTATTTGATACTTTGACTTATTTGCAGTTGATTTGAGTGAATTTATATCCATTCCTATGTTTAATCTATAATTTTGAGGTTGCAACTTAGGGTTTATTCTAGATCTCTGATTGTTGCCTTAGCCGAAATGATTAGAGTGTGGAATGGATATAATATCTGGAAACCTCTTGGGGTTTCAGTTGAAGTCCACATCCTTGGATTCAATGGCCAAGGTATTAGGAATTTTGTTGAGACTTCTTAGGCAAAGCGTGTCCTCGACGGTCTGTATATAATTTCATAGTTGATTCATACGAAACACTTGTGTATCTTAGCAGAACATGGGTTACAAGCAACCTAGCCTATTTACTCACTATCAACTCATTTTGTCAAATATTTAGACCCAGTTGGGTGATCGATTCCCATATTTTCACATCCCAAAGATGTCAACGAAGCAACGCCTCCTTTTTTAGTCTAGAGAGGTCGTTGCCAAGATATATAACCTAACTGAAGTTAGCATCCATCCCACAAGGAATATGATAGACTTAGAAGAATTTAAAGTAATGTTTGGTTGATTAACCTACTTATCTTCCCATAAAGGGGGGTTTGCAACAACTATGGAGAGTAATCCTGAACTAAGACAAGAGTAAAATCAGTATGAAGAGTAACTAGGGTATTGTGTTCCCCATGATTCCCTAACTCGGTATTACCAAATAATCGAATTCCTTTCCAGCATATAGCATGCAGAACGGTAAGCTAAGTTCACCAAACCTTTTGATCTAGACGAGAGGCAAATTTCACTACGTGATTTGGTCTATCCCCGCAGTGTGACATCGACATTACTAACCTTTACCTATTGCTCAAGTACAACCTCCCCTTGTCCCAGTTTAGTTGATTAGATGAGAAACACCAATTGAATCATTCAAATTAATCTCTTTTCCTATTTAATACTACCTTGATCTAGTCAGTAACACTAGGAGAGTTCTAATGTCCACTGTTAAAAAGCATTCAATACAAAAAGACTTGATTAATACATGCATGCACACTTTTTAAGAATTATGAATTATCCCATTTTACCTTGTTAGTTCTACATAGTTCCCACAACCCTGGTTGTGGATTTAGCTACTTATGATCAATGTAGATGCAATTTTCATAAATTTGAATAACATAATTGAGCACTTACAAAAGAGAATCAAGCACAATAAATCCTAGCTCTTCACCAATAATCACAAGATTGAATTAAAAACATAAAAGAAAGTTTTGCAAGTGTTTTTCTCAAGCTTTCTATTATTCTCTACTGTTCTATGACATTCCTCTCATGTTTCTTATGAAAAATAACCTAAAAACCTATTTATAGTGTTTAAAATACAAAATTAAAATGAATTAGGATAACTGGGTCGGCAGACTCTACGTGCAGTTCTACGACACATATAATGTTTTACGGCTGTAGTTGGGCTTTCATGGATTGCATCTTCAGTTCTGGGGATGGCTTGTACGACACCTTTCTACGGCCTGTATAATATTTTATGAGCCATAGGGGTTTTCGTCTGATGATTGTTCAGTAACTCCCCACTTTTTGATACTTAAGGCATGACACCAAGTCTAAGGCTTGTCTTCATATTCGTAGACTTAACATAGGAAAATCACCTATCACTAGAATTGTGTACAAAACCGAATCTACGACCGGTAAAAGGTCTCGTGGAGCTTCAACTTCAGCAAAATCTACACACTTAGGCCAAAAATTGTGCTAACCCTGTAATCCAACAAAACAAACATAAAAACATATCAAATCTACTAATATCGCTTTGAGAACACACCAAATTCCAAGTTTTAAACATTAAAAGTGTTGTATTGTGACAACACATAACCCAACATTTTCCCTTATTTGCTGATTAAATTTTTAATTAGAAATTGTGTAGTTCAATGCTTCTTTTTAATTATTGCGACCCCCCGATCCTATAATTACTTAGTCCAACGAGTTACTTCTATCTTGAACTATGATTCCCTATGGGATTCGACCCCTACCTCTTAGTTGGATTGTTATGCTGATGATGACCGCTCCTTCTTCCTTTGAGTAGCTGGGTTGAGTGACATCATCATCCTATGAGACAGGCATTCTCTAGACTAAAGATCAAGGGCACCATAGTCATAACAACCTTGGGGGAAGTGAACCACAAACTATCGGCCACCATGTTTAAAAGAATTTATATATGAACCTCTTGAATAATGTCCTCTAGAAGAAGAATGGCTACCACAACCTGAAGTACCCTGATAGTGCTGGTCACCCTCAGAAGAATGTAATGAAGACTGAACCAGCCAACCAGACAGACCCTACTAAAATCACTGGCGAGGCCTATCATAGAAGTCCTTGGAACTAGAAGAGGAATCATTGTAACTACCCTCATGTTGGGACATTTTGTCACTACCTCATTAGGCCTCATAAGAAATATTTTCAAGTGTTCGAGCATGATCAACAACATCAAGAAAGGAATGACTTGTTGATACCATAGACTAGTTCTTAATCAACAACAGCAGTCTCAAACTATAAATAAAAAATTAAACTCTCTCCTCCTCATTAGGATGAATCACAATGGCATGTCGAGAGAGCTCATGGAATCGTGCCTTTTACTCAAATACTAACATGGAGCCTAGCTCCAACCTTGTAAACTGGTGTTGGAGTCGACCTTTGATTCTCTGAGGAATATATCTAGCCAAGAAGGCCTCTAAAAACTCTGTCCATGACACTAGAGGGGACTTATTTGGCTTGATCTCCAAGTATGAACACTACCACTACTTAGAAGTCCATCAAGATAATAAGTGATGAAGGGATCCTTTCGACTCCTCTAATCATAATAGATGAAGTCTCTCTAGGTAAGTAGCAAGAAACTCATGGGCATCCTCTTTTTCCCTAAAAATCCTTGGCAATGATAATTTTAGAAACATACCGATAATCTTTTGCTTTCATAATGGCATAAAACCACCAATAATATTTGTCTAAGTAGAAACAGGTGTTAAGGGAAGACGGGCCTTTAGTGTCGTTGGCACAGGTTGACCCTATGGAGCTAGCATGGTTGGAGCTAGAGCTGAAGTTAGGGCTAGGACCTATTGCATGCTCTCAAGCATTGTCAATAATTGTGCAATAGTCACTTGTAAATTTAGAGCCATAATAGGTATTATTGATGGTTGTGCTACTCTCAACTTCTCAGGCTGGAGAGGAATAGAAACGACTGGATTCCCATTTACCATTCTCTATCATAGGCTATTGCAACCCTATGGTTGGCTTCTTCCCATAGGGCTCTATTTATTAGTCTAGGTGGACACCACCATCGATAGAATTATGTGTATCAACCATCATTTGAAAGAATGAAACACATAAGATTTCATGAAACCAATAAGACACACACTGCCTGGAAGCAATCCAAAAGAGAGAATATTCACAACAACATCTTGTATCCCCCTAAAAAGGGGATGCAAACATCTTTACACCGACTCATAGAACTCTAGTAGGTGTTAGCTCTATACAAGTGAGATCGGTAAAATTGAGGATATGATATCAGCTTATCATGATCTAATTTCTTGAGTCATGATGAGACCTATTATAACCCATTAGAAAGTAAGCAAACCCATAACTTGAAATAGCAAGTAAAGGGTATAGGGGGTAGAAACTAAGTAGAAGCAATAAGAAAACAATACATGATAAATCTAAAGCAAACCAAAAATATAAATACAAAGGTAGACCGAAATGCATATAAAACAACAAGCTTGTCTCACAAAACACTAAAGGAGACACGAGTAATGATCCAAAACATTAAATGGTCACCCTCACCTCTGCAACAGGTTGTTGTAGGCTCAAAATTCAATGATGGTAGCTAGTGCTCGAACCTACATCATTAAAATAGATGTGAATATAGTATGAGTGCCAAAATAATAGGTACCAGTAGCCATTATAGACTGACTGAGTAGAAAAAGTAAATGTAGTATGAAATGTTAGAATCTAACAGATACGAGGTCAAGAATGGAAAACAAGAATGCAATGCAACAAGTGTACTTAAAACTAAGTACAGCTAAATAACGTCCCCATAAGCCTAGACGGTACGCTCGTGTGTAAGCTCAAATAAAAACATGAGCGGAGCCCCATAAACCTGAAAAGGTACATAGAAGAACAATGATAAAGAAGATCTAAGGGACTCCCAATTCTATCAGAAACTTTCATGAATAAGAAGTGATTCAAAAGTTTTCCACAAATAAGAACATAGATAAATTAGTAATCAAGGATTCAAACTAAGCCAAAGAGGTGCACCAAGGACTCTAATTGAGGCAAGGATATGCCATCAAGGACTCTAACTGAGAAAATAGTGGGCTAAACACTCTAACCAATGCAAAAATATGGGCCAAGGACTTTAATTGACGAAAAAGTAGTCCATGGACTCTAATCGAGGCAAAATACGACATCAAAGACACTAACCATGGCAAAAGTAGGCCAAGGACTATATATGAGACAAAAATACACTATTAAGGACCCTAACTAAGGAAACGATATACCAAGGACTCTATCTAAGGCAAAATTATAGCCGAAAAACTCTAACCCAAGCGAAAGTAGGCCAGAGACTCTAAACAAGGCCTTAAGCTGGGGTGGAGACCTTAATCAACTTGAAGGAGTGAATCAAGGACTTGAATTGAGGTTAAAAAAAAAAGGAGAGGGTTAGATTATGAATAGAGACAACTGCATATCTAGGGGCGAACCCACACAAAGTGCCATGAATAAATTACTCTAAGCTCAAACCAAATTAAATCCATGATAATAAACAACCTCTAAAGTTATAATCACAAGTATAGAAGAAGATAAAAAATGGTAATTATGGATAAAAGGGTAGTAGATCTTGGGTTGCTGCCTTGCTAAGACTTAGACTATCAAAATCAAAGTCTACTATACAAGTCTTCAAGGAGCCAAGTGTAACAGCCCACATCTTATAACACTAGTTCTATGCAAATGAAACATGATATGGCTTTTCAAATTAGCGTCAATTTTTAAAAGTGCTTGAATCTCGAATTAGAGGGTGACATGTATGTCTAACGCTGAAGAGGGTTGAGTGTAAATAAGTTTTAAGTTAAATTGAGGAGATCACGACCTTAAACGAGGTTAAGAAGTGAGGTACTTATAGGAATTAGAAAGCTAGCAGGTGAGTCACCTACTTTCTCAGCTTAGAATTGCTAGTTAAATGGAGACGAGGCCCGACGTCGAATTTATCGAAGTTCGATAATGAATAAAGTCCGTGTTAAGAGTGTAACTTTAGCCCACATTTTATCATTGTAAATGAAAAATACTTACATCCCAAAGAGAAAGGACCCAAGTACAACAAAACTCATTTGGTGAATTGGACCAAAACTAACTAAGAGAAAGGGGAAAAAAAGGGCCACAAAGGCCCATCAATTTGGAGCACCTTAAGGCCCAATTGAAAGGATCAAGAAGATGCTTCACCAACTTAATATATTAAGGGTAAGAAATCAAAAGTAAGTCGGCCAATAGGTCTATTAAAAAGGAATGAAGACGGCCCCCTAAAGTCATTTCAACTTGGACAAAAAAATATCCATTTTTCTTGGTTATTCTTGCTCTCTTTCAAAGTGTGAAAAATAGGGCTCACAACCTTACAAGATCCCTAAAGAAGCTCTAAACCTTGAGTTTAAAGTTAAGTAAATCTACATATGTACTTAGTATGGTTTGTTTATAAAAACCAGAGAAATAAGCTAATTATATATGTGCTGGAAATTTTGGACAACATATATCTTAAGGATTGTGGTACACTTATTAAGAGGCTTTTCGGTTCTTGGTTGGCTGTATTATGAAGTAATACTTATATATTTAATAAATTTTGGTTTGATAGTAATGTAACCAGGCTTTTTCACCATTGCTACAGTCCGCAAAGATGACTTATTGTAGGATATCTTAATTGTATTCTTAAAAGAAACTTGTGAGCGAATAATTGAAAATTGTTGTTTCACGACCTTCACCTAATTTGGACTATTTGTGGACTATTGTAAGATTGGTTTAATGTATAAAAAATTTGGATATAGTTTGGGCAAAGTTGAAACAGGTTCGGGATTATTGACGTCGAAATAGAGCGAGAATACGAATGTGATGTTGCCTATTTGTGTGTTGTGCAGGATTGTAATGTCTTGTAACTTATGAACTATTGTAAGACTATTAAGGGTCTAAAGCAAGATGCGTATGACATGTACATAAGACTGATTGTTAGAAAATACGATTATAAATGAAAAGGTTGAAGGAATGCCTTTGGGTAATTATACGCTTGCTGCCCGGGTGTTAGTTTTTATGATATTGGGTTGCCAAGAAGTATTTATTTACTGCTAATGCTAGTATTATTTCCTAATATATTGTAGATAAATATTTGGGGGAAGAAGCGGTCACTCCAAGGTAGTAACTAGTTCATACAACGAGGTATATAAGGCTTCTTGATTTCATATTATTTGGCATGAAACATAGATCCCTCCTTGGTACATAAAGGCACTTACCAACTCCGACACAACTATTAACCATGTCTCAACTATTTCACATGTTCATATGCTCTAATACATAGTTATCTTTAAATCTGCATACATACTTGGATACTAAGATACACGAATTCGTTCAACTAAATAAAGTTCATGTATTATTCTATCTCCTATGCATTTCATTATTTGTATAACTTACTCCTTTCATTGTGGTGTTGTCTTTTGTGATTATTTACATGTCATGTCTTGTATCTATAGTCCTACAGCTCCAATATTATGACCACCAAAAGAATCATCTCAAAGGTAATTAAAAGATAAAGTAAAGTACATTGCTTATTGATGGGTGGTAATCTAAGGGGTGGAAGAATCACTTAGCCAGGGTCGATCCTATAATGGGGGTAGCCCAAGGGGTTAAAGGAAAAGCCTAGCCAGGATCGATCCCGGTATAAATTTACCACTTATCAACTGGTCATTTGTATTATACATTGTGCACAGATTATACAGTAAAGGTAAAGTAATAAGAAGAACACAAAGTAAAAGATCCCAAAGTATAACTAAAGGTGGTCTCTTATCTTACACTAGTACATAGTTCCATTTGAGTTGTTGCTTCATATATAGTATTTCCTGCCTTACATATTCAGTACATTATCTCATACTGACGTCCCTTACGGGGGACTTGCATTTTATACTGCAGGTACAGGTGCTAGTAGATCTCCCCAGTAGGAGTACAGGATATCTAGCTGCTGTTACCAAGCTCCAGGTTGCTTGGGAGCTTTATGTGTCTAGAGCTTGTGTTTTTGTATTATATAGTTAGTCAAGGCCGGACCTTTCCCAACCCTTATTAGATACCATTCCTTATCTAGAGGCTTTGTAGACTATGTAACTTAGAGTGTGGTCATGTTTCGTACTTTAGACACTGTGGCCCCAACGGGCTAGCCAATATGCATTTTCTTTTGGCTTGTTATCACTGTTTATTTTCTCAAAGGCATGTCAAATATAGAAATCCCTTATAATATGTACAGAAAGCTCATGGATACAGGTTGGTTCTCCTGAGCCTTATTGGCAATGGGTGCCAGTCCGCCCTAACGGGACTTTAGACGTGGCAGAAATGGTATCAGAGCGGGTCATCCTAGCGAGTCTACAAAGCCTTATCTATGTAGAGTATTGTTTATCGATGTGTTGTGCACCACAATTATAAGCAGGAGGCTACGTGGCATTTAGGAGTTGTTACTTTCTTTTCATTCTTTAGATCGTTCCATAGAGACAAGTGTAATAGGTGCATTATGTCTAACTCCTTAATGGTTTTGTACAGTAAGTATGCCAGAAACTAGGCAAAATAAAGGTAAAGGGAAGGGAGTAGAAGTGGTGGTTGGTATACCCAGTCAGGTGAGACAACGAAATGAGGT
>JAABOM020000002.1:9877789-9891878 GCA_011800125.2 Solanum clarkiae
CCCTAATGAAGATGTAGTTCGTTAAGGTTGTCAATTTGGAAAATCACATCGTCTTCCATTTCAAAGATTAACAACTCGTAGATCCACTATGTTCGAGTTGGTTCATACTGACTTGATGGGACCAATTAAAACAACAAGTTATAGTGGTCCCGGTATGTCATGGTACTTGTAGATAGTTCTCAAGATATACATTGGGTGAAGTTCTTGAAAGAGAAGAGTGAAGCCTTGCCAAAATTTGTTGAATTTAAAACTGTTGTGGAGAAGGATTTTGGGGTAAAAATAAAATGCCTGCGTAGTGAAAATGGGGGCGAATATATTCTGATGCATTATTTAAATACTCTGCTAAGCATGGTATCTCAAGGCAAATGATGTGTCCAAAAACTCCCCAACAGAATGGCGTTTCCGAAAGGAAACTAGCTCATCTAGTATCTACAAGCCTTTCCTGGTTACATGATAAGAATCTCCCTCGAGAGCTTTGGGTTCAAGCTATTCAATGAGCATGTCATGTGATAAATCACTTGCTGCCATGGCCAAGTAAAGAAAGACCCCCTTTCAAATTCTATATCATGAAAAGCCAAATGTAAATTACTTTCGGTTATTTGGTTCAACTTGTTATGTCCACATTCCAAAATCCAATCGAACCAAACTTGATCCGAAAGAAAAAAAGTGTGTCCTGGTTGGCTATGATTCATATAGTAAAGGGTGGAGGTGTATAGATCCAGAAACCAAGAAAATTGTCACTTCCTGAGATGTTGTGTTTGATGAAACATCATCATATCATTCTGCCCAGGAAACTAGCAATCAAGAAACCATTCTTGATGATTATCAAGAGAATTTTGAGCTGCTTCCAGAGAGCAACTTGCAGGCTTCAAAGAATGATAGAAGCTCAAATTCTGATGATGCTGATGTCAACAAGGGAGAAAAGACAACCAAGTTATTTCAAAGATTATAAGGTACAATTGAACAACTGTTCAATTACTTCATGCTTCTTTACAGGGGTATTCGATGAACCAGTAAGCTTTGAAGAAGCCAAAGGTCATCTTGAGTGGAATGCAGCTATGCAAGAAGAAACTGATACTTTGAACAAAATTAGACGTGGGAGTTGGTGTCGAAGTGAGCGAACTATGAGCTTATCACATGCAAATCGGTATATTGTTTGAAGAAAAACTCAGATGGAGTTGTCAACAAGTACAAAGCTTGGCTTGTGCACGTGGTTTTTCTCAAAGTTATGGACTAGATTATGAGGAAACATTTAGTCCGATAGCAAAAATGGTAATGGTAAGAACCACTTTCTCTTGCAGCATTATAAATTGGAAGTTGTGGCAGCTTGACGTAAAGAATGTTTTTCTATATAGAGAACTGGATCGTGAAGTGTTTATGGAGCAGCCAAAAGGATATGTCTCTATGCAGTATCCTCATCATGTTTGCCGATTAAAGAAAGCATTGTGTGGTCTTAAACAAGCACCATGTGCTTGGTATGGTAAAGTTGCCCAATACTTTATCTTTTGTGGCTTTGAAGTTTCCGATGCAGATTATAGTCTATTTATTAAATTAGAATCAAATGTGCAACTGATGGTCTTGCTATATGTGGATGACATGATCATTACTGGAAATAATGAAGCTGCGATTTCTATGTTAAAAAATGATCTTTCAGTTCGATTTGAGATGAAAAAATTGGGGGAAATGAGTTGTTTTCTTGGTCTCGAAATTGAAGAATCAGATCAAGGATATTGTCTCTAAAAAGACATATGCAAGGAAACTGTTGCAGCATTTGGTATGGGTGAGTCGAAAGAAAAAGGAACTCCAATGGAATCACATCTCAAGCTGATGAAAGCTGAAGGAAAACCAAATGCAAAAATATTTCAGCAACTTGTTTGTAGTTTAATTTATTTAACTCTCGCAAGACCGGAGATCGTTTATTCTATTGGAATTGTTTCTCAGTTCATGCAGTGTCCAAGAAGTTCACATCTAGATGCAGCAAGGTGAATTCTTCATTATGTGAAGGGCTCACTAGATTATGGTCTTATGTACAGAAGACATGAGAAATTCGTGTTAAGTGGATTTACCGATGCTGATTGGGCTGGAGATATGAGTGATAGACATTCAACTTCGGGATATTGCTTCAATGTTGGTTCAACTATGATTTATTGGTGTAGTTAGAAACAACCAGTGGTAACATTATCTAGCACTAAAGCTGAGTACATAGCCGCGACTATGGCTGCGCAAGAATGTATGTGGTTGAAGAGATTAATAGGAGAGATGCTAAGCAAAGTTGATTATGATGTTCAAATTAAATGTGAAAATAAAAGTGCTGTCAAGCTTGCATCAAATCCAATTTTTCATGGTCGGACGAAGCACATGGAGGTTCGTCATCACTACATTCGAGAGAAAGTATTGCAGCAAGAAGTTGTTTTGAAAGGAATTTCTACAAATGAGCAAGTCGCAGACATATTCACAGAGGCCTTGATAAAGCCTTAATTTAAATATTTTAGAGCTACTCTTGAAGTTATTGATTGAAAGAATGCACTAAGGGGAGTGTTAAAAATTAGTGCATCTTCAGTGTTTTCTTTTTACTATTTTACCATTGTTTAAGTTTATTGAGTCAAATAAATCAGTTCCTATTTTGTAGAAGTTTATCTAGACAGGAGTCTTAGTAAGTTGTTAGAGTCTAATTAGGAGTTGAAGTTAGTGATTCAGCTTATATAGCTGCATATCAGTTGTAAACAAAATCTATCAGAAAAATAACATTCATCCATATTCCATTTCCTGTTATACTACAAAATTCATGTCTTTCTTTGCTTATTTTTTGTTTCATAAGCGTGTTGGAAGGATAAAATTTTGTTGTGTTATGCTTCAACACACTTGAGATGGCAAAATAGTTTTTTCTAGCTAAGCGTTTATCCTGCTAACAATTTACGCTGTGTATATAATCTGTTACAGATTAGGCTTGTCGCAGCTCTATTAGTCCATTTGATGTTTGAGTCCTATATCACTGCATACACTCAGAATGGAAAACTTGGTATTTGATTGATTTCAAGAATTTTACATCAAAATATATAAAAGTCAGAAGCAACCACTAGCTGAACACTCAAAAAGGGTAGATAGCAAAATATATATTCAAGCAGCCAATTATAGGGGCCACAATTTGGCTCACTTAGTTCAAAATGGTACATTCTTAAACTTGGCAAATTAAAAACTATCCTAGATTGCTAAGAGAGAAAATATAGTCTGATTCCTTAATTCCAAAGACACATTCTTCACTTAATTCTTTCGACAGAGAAACTAATCACTCGTATCTTCCTTCGCAGGAGAATCAACTTCACTATCCACAGCAGCCACTGTGCTTTGGGAACTGCTTTCATTTGATGTATCCGCCTGCATATATTTTGGCATTGTTGGTGGGAACACAAAGTAACCATGGTGATGAGCCATCAGAAAATTAGGAGGTAGGTGATAGGGCATGATGTTGCAGCCTGAAGTTGAATCAACCATTGGACGCTTCAACTCCAAAGGCTCCCTTTCGGTGACTCATGACCATCAAACTGATGATATCTATGAAAGAACAAAGCCAGGGGCTCAACATAGTTATCAAAACCAAGCTTGTCCATGGCCCAAAGAAAGTCTTGAACGCTGATGGTCTTGCGCTGCTCTTGCTGGCAACGATCATTAGCTTCACTAGTTACAAAGGTTATGAACTTAGTTATACATTCTTGGAGGGACACTTTGGACTCATTGGATATCTTGGCTTGGGAAGGAAGAATCTTATGCATGATTCTGACCACGTTTTCTGTTGGCATAAAATGGTCTTGCTCCCAAATGCATATGGTGCACTCTGAATCTTTTGCAGTGACAGCAACTGCCTGGTTGAGAACTTGAGATGAGCAGGCAGTTGCCTGCTCATGCAAGTAACTTAATTTCACAGAGTGAGATGAAAAAGAAGTATAGTATATATCATCAAAATATTTATCTAATTTCATCATGACTAACTAGGCTTTTATAGTCCAATTAAACATTAATAAGTTTATTATTATTAAGAGATAAATGTCAAAAATTCACCTGAACTATCATCTTTTTTTGAGTTTCATATCTAAATTATCACTTAGTAGTTTGAGAAACACACCTCTATGACGTCCAGGGGCAGATCGAAGTGTATTGAAGGGGTGTCATATGACATGGCTTTGTCGGAAATTTTTAGTATATGTGACTATATATATGTATGTATGTATATTTTTTTAAAAAAAAAGTGAACCCTAAATAAAATAAAAGGGACATTCTATGTGTGAAAAATGCTCGTTGCTCACGTGGTAAAGGTTCTTGACACTGCCTTGGATGTCCAGCGGTCGAACCTCCTTGAGGTTTTTGTCATGCCTCAAGAGGGTACCCTAGACATAACTGGTACCTAGAGACTATTGCTAGTCCCCAAGTGAACCACTTGGCCTCATCACATTCATTCAATCAACAATCTTACAATTCAACGGAAGATAAAGAAGAATAAATGGGCACATCTCATCTAGTTTCAAAATAATATTATAAATAAATGGCTAGTAGAAAGAAACTAGCTTAACAAGTTTTAACATCAACATCCGACTCTAGTCTATGAAGCCCATATACTATCAAGTGGTGCCAATGACAAACCCATGGCTACCATGATCAAAATAAAGCCAATCAAATCTAACTCTAAAGCAAGATGAAATAAATATAATAAATCCTCAGAAGTATGGGAGGCTCACCAATCAGCTGAACATCTCAAATCCTCAACGATGCACCTATTGACGATCTCCAAATCTTGTATCTACATCATGAAATGATGCAGTCGCAGAAGGGGACGTCGGTACGTGGAATGTACTGATATGTAAAATAACTTAGTAAAATCGAAACAGGTAAAGTAATATAGAAACAATATCAACTCAATATAAAAATTAATCAACATGTCAAATGTCTATCTAAAGAAAGAATAAAGAGTAGACAAGTGACCCATCTACCAATCGACTCATCAATCAAATTAGACTCATCTCCAAAAGACTCATCTCAACTCATCTCATCACATCACATCTCATCTCATCACATCTCATCGCATCACATCTCGACTCAGAGTACTCAAGGTATGAACTTTCTGGGAGTTTCTCTTATCCGACAATAATCACTTATGAGCCAGTGATCGTAAAACAAGCCACCTTTATTGCCATAGCCATCGCATACTTGCCAGGTAGGGGACGAATCGAATACACTAGGGACCCCAACCATCAATTAAAGTTAAGTCCTCTATTTTATTACGGACTCTTCTCGAGGGAACCACAATGAGACATAATGGTTCTAATCCTCACCTATGCTTGGCTACGTAATTTGATGAGTGAGAGTTGGACTAACTCTTACTCATTTGGTGCTCGATACTCCTCCCATGACACAATGCTCATAAAACAATCCATCCAATCAATACATCTCAATTGACTCATCTCAACTCAGCCTTATAAAGGCTCTCATCATTCAATCGAACCAATCAAACCATCTCAACCAACCTCATGGAGGCTAATCTTTCAATCAGTCTCGTAGAGACTCTAATCATCTCATCAATCAACATCTAAGTCAACAGCTCAAGGATTTCAACAATCATTAGGGAACAATCGAATAGACAAATCTTTAAAGTTCATTTATGGAGACTCAAGGGGCTATCAAGTTCTATCAACTCATCATCATTCTCACATCACAATCATAATCTCTATCAACATTCTCAATCAAGGCTCTAGACTCAATCCCTATCTTCTTTCATGCAATCTTTAAGAAATAATAAGTAGGGTTTATGCATTAATTTATGTAAAAACATTCAATTCAAGAAATAAGTTTGTGATGATCATCAACATATGAAAATACATGTACAAATCATAAACTTTTCAATAATCAAGAGTCATGCATGTAAATTCAAGAACCTTCAAACTCTCAGCTAAAACCATCCATAGGGAACATGAGAGGACAATCTCATGTTTTTGTTTAGCCTTACATACCTAGAACAAAGGTCGATGATCAATTTGGCACGAATCCAACTTGAAATCTTCAACTCCTCGATCTCCTCTCTTCTCTTTTGCCCCTAGGTCTTTTTCAAAGACTTAGAACGACTTAAGAATGGGTTATAAACCCTTTTTACACTTAAAACGACCTATTCTAATCATATACTAAGTCTAATAAGGGTTTGGAAAGGTCTAGGATGCCCCTCACAAAGTTTTAAAAAAGTTAATTTTCGGGACGCGTTGTCCATGACGCGGACTGCGCATTTTTTTGGTATTTCTCACAAAAAATCCTCTGAAATCTCGTAGAAAATGTTTGGAACAAAAACTAAGTGTTAGTACGTGATGGTTCCGCATCGCAGAGCCATCCCGCACCCTCACTGGTTTGTATTTTGTTACAAAAAATAATTTTTTGATCCGGTTGCTATGAAATCGGATCGAGACCACTTCTCCACCCAATTTTTTGCGTTGATCGCAAATCCAATCTTGGATTTTTCATCTAAGATTGGGAAGATGCGTTATGTGCATGATTTCATTTTCAAGACATTTAGGTAGTTTGCCAGGTGTTACATTATCTCCCTCTTGGGATCATTCGTCCTCGAATGATGAGTAAAGGTAGATATCAAGGCATGAATAGACTCAAAACTCATCTCCTCATTCACATCTATCAACCAAATTCTCAATTCTATCTCAATCATCAATCAACTCTATTCGAACTCAAGAATAGACAATTGACTCAAGAAAAGACAATCCATTTAGTTATGGGTAAGGAAATTACCTTCAATATTTTCATCATTGGGCATGAATACGATCAAGACTCTTCTCATCAATCACTTAACAAATCAAGCCATCGACCCATTTGGACGATCACAGATCACTCAAAATAGACAAGTCGGTTCAGATCAAGAGTAGAGATATTCTCTTAGATATTTTCAGCATCAAGCACGAATGGAACATTAGAACGCAATCATGTCAAATCATTTAAACACTTCGACAATAAGTTCTTTGACTTAAAGAATAAGCCATTAACTCTAATCAAGAATGGGACCATCAATATATAAGACTCTATGTATAACTCTCAAGCTTAGTACCTCGTCTCAATTGTGCTCCTTTTCATGACACTCTACTCTATCAACTTAAGCTTATAGCTCTTATTCATCTCTCTACCTATCCACGTCCTCTTATCTAATTCAAGCCTATTTCTAAGCCTTAGGTCCTACCCTTAAGACGATCATATTCATATAAAGCTAATCCTCTACACTTAGCTCTATACTTTCACAGGGGCTTTCATAAGAAATATTACTTGTGCTCTTCACTACTTCACTATTATGAAGTCTTCGATAGTCTGTCATCCATACTCGCATAACAATAACCACGCATTCAAGACTATCACTCTAACCACTTCAACTCTGTCTTAGAATTTCCAAGACTACTTAGCACTTCTACCTCCACCATTCAGTTAACTCTTATTCAAGGACACACCAACATATTCTTACCTATCTATTACATATCATATTATATCATCTCTCTCCTCCTCCCTATCTCTACCCCTACATGACACAAGTACAACACCAATGTCGCAATAAGGATACATCTACTCCTCACCTACCTGCATTCTCTGTCTACTACTATCAACATAACTATTTGGACTAAGGGGCACTCGTCATCTCTACATCCTACCATCAACAATGGCATAACAAGCCAAAGTTAGTGCATGCATAAGATAGCATCAGAGTGAAGAACTGTCACTCTCTCCCATCGACCATCACTCCTCTACTATCATCGACATTTCTATCAAGACATGGGAAGACAGGATCACTCAAAGAACTTGGAACGACAATCATTATCATGATTCAATCAAGAAATCTTGTTTGAGAACATTCATAATGAAGTACAATCTCTCTCGTCTATTAAGAATTATTCTGAGTTCATAGAACTACACGTAGTGTAAAACTCAAGTTGCATCTCATTCAACGTAGGGGTGGAAACAATTAGATCCATGGGTTCAGATCAAAATTAACGAATGAATTCATCGCTTTTCATCCTCACAATTTAACATGAATAACAATCAGCAAGTTGTATATGGGACTAGGTCATGGGCATGGCAGTCCTATACCAGATGGAAATAGAGCATCACCTCAATGGAAGAATAAAGAACGTATAATATGACAAGAACTGATGTCTCATCTTGATCAGCCCATCTCTATCAAACTCAAGATCTATTTTGATTTCTCACGTCACCATCTCCCCCTTAGCTCAAGGGTCATCTCTCTAGTTTTTGCGGATCAATTCCCTCTACTAGGCTATAAGATTATACCTCTATACCATCGAGGAATCACTATTCACAAGAATAGGCATCTTAAACTCTTCTATCATTCTATAGTCGCATAAATAAATTAGCCACTAAGACTCTCTTCAAGGATACACACTCTCAGCTTCCTCTTGCCTCTATGGAACTCTCTCTCTCTATATTTGCTGCTCTTAATGGTGTACATAGCAACTTCCCACAACTCTTACAATCTAACCTCTTCTTTTATCTGCTAATGCTCAACTTCTCTGCTCTCATAAACTCGTTTGTATAAAAGTTAGACTATAAGGGAAAAACTCATCATCGTCTATCCATACGTCCCAATCAACGTAGTTGTTCGGGATGACAAGGAATACTTACATCAACCTATGACACATTGACAACTCAAATATACTATCTAGACTCTTATAACAGTCATAGCTTAGAGCTTCACAAATCTTTACACAATCATGGGTACACATCTCAAGTCTCTTCTTATCTATTGGGCTATCCTCGTTTCACTCGTCTTACCTAAGGGGCACTTGTACCCTACCCGTAGCATCACTTTCGTTACAAATTAACATCTCTAAACACTATGGCAAATCTCTTAGAGACAATCTCTAACTAAGATTGTCACTTTCATGATACTACCTCCTCTTTCGTACTACTCCTCAAATTTCAAGCTTAGGGTCTAGTACTAACATATGCATCTATTGCACACCTCTCTAACGCTAACTTACAACTACTAGATAAATATTTAGGGAACATCATCCCACTACAATCTCATAGCAAGTATTCAATCAACACATCCTTTCCTCACAACCCAGTACCACTCACCTATTCAATCATATCTCCTTATCTGACTAAGACTCATAACTTAATGAATCTTATGAATTCTCACTTAAAATTCATAAGCCTAGTTTTGATCTACCACTTCAAAGGTTCTCTGCTTCCCCCTATTCAACATCTACTTTTCACCCTCAACTATAAGAATACTCAACACATCAGCATAAACTTCGTTCTAGTTTAAGCATACTCTATCACATTCTAACGATAACTCTTCCTTTATATCTCATCATGCAAATCATACGGTACTTATGACTCTTTCATCAAACTTATGACATTCAACACATCACCTCATTACTTACCTAATAGGTACATAACTCTAACTACAAGCCTCAATCAGCCATCACTCTTGCTATCTCGTCCCTTTCTTTCCATCATCATCCTTCTAACTCTGGGATGATTCACTTCTACTTAGTGTTTATAAGACCCCACAGCTCACTCTTAGGTGTTACCATTAAACTCTTTAGAGACATAAGTTTATCTCTCATGGGTAGCATCAGAAGCAAGTTTTGAAAAAAAAAGGATCTGGGTACATCTAGAGCTAACTCAAGTGCACGGTTCATATGAGTAATGGTGCACTCCTTCTAGTCAGTCAATTTAACACGCTAGTCAGCTTCTCTCAAGCCTGGTGTAGTCATTCTACCATTCTGGTTACTTATTCTTCGGATCCCATTAGTAAGAGTTTGAACATTACTGTCTCTATTGCCTTGTGTACGAGGCATAGTCGAAAGGTTTAAAGTATCGCACTAATCATCATAGAATTCTTAGGAAATAGCTCGCACGATTCAGAATCTAAAAGAAGGGAAACTCTTCCTAATGTCCTATAGCCTCATGCCTATGAAGTGTGGTCGTAGTAACATACATATAAACAAGACTCTACTAGACACTGCGTCATAGACTCCCTAGGACACTTGAACTCATGCTCTGATACCAAGTTTGTCATGCCCAAAGAGGGTACCCTAGACGTAACCAGCACCTAAATATTATTGCTAGTCCCCAAGCGAACCACTTGGCCTCATCACATTTATTCAATCAACAATCTTACAATTCAGCGGAAGATAAAGAAGGATGAATGGGCACATCTCATCTAGTTTCAAAATAATATTATAAATAAATGGCTGGTAGAAGAAACTAGCTTAACAAGTTTTAACATCAACATCCGACTCTAGTCTATAAAGCCTCTATCACTATCAACTGTTGCCAATGACAGACCCATGGCTAACTTAATCAAAATAGAGCCAATCAAATCTAACTCTAAAGCAAAATGAAATAAATATAATGAATGCTCCAAAGTAGGGGAGGCTCATCAATCAGCTGAACATCTCAAATCCTCAATGATGCACCTGTTGACGATCTCCAAATCTTGTATCTACATCATATAACAATGCAGTCCCAGAGGGGGATGTCATACGTGGAATGTACTGGTACGTAAAATATTTTAGTGAAACCGAAACAGGTAGAATAATATAGAACAATATCAACTCAATATAGAAATCAATGAATATGTCAAATGTCTATCTAAAGAAAGAATAAAGAGTAGACAAGTGACCCATCTACCAACCAACTCATCAATCAAATCAGACTCATCTCTGAAGGACTCATCTTAACTCATCTCATCAAATCACATTGCATCTCATCACATCTCGACTCAGAGTACTCAAGGTAGGAACTTTCTAGGAGTTTCTCTTGTTCGACAACAATCACTTATGAGCCAGTGATCGTACAATAAGTCATTATTGTTTCCACAGTCATCCAATACTTTCTAGGTAGGGGATAAATTGAATACACTAGGGACCCCAGCTATCAGTTAAAGTTAAGTCCTCTATTGTTTTAGGGACTCTATCCAGAGGGAACCACAATGCGACATAATGGTTCTAATCCTTACCTACGCTTGGCTACGTAGTTTGATGAGTGCGAGTTGGACTAACTCTTAATTTTTGGTGCTCGATACTCCTCCCATGACTCAATGTTCATAAAACAATCCATCCGATCAATACATCTCAATTGACTCATCTCAACTCAGCCTTGTAAAGGCTCTCATCATTCAATCAACCTCATGGAGGCTAATCTTTCAATCAGTCTCGTAGAGACTCTAATCATCTCATCAATCAACATCTCAATCAACAGCTCAAGGATTTGAACAATCATTAGGAAACAATCGAATAGACAAATCGCTAGAGTTCATTTATGGAGACTCAAGGGGCTATCAAGTTCTATTAACTCATCATCATTCTCACATCACAATCACAATCTCTATCAACATTCTCAATCAAGGCTCTAGACTCAATCCATATCTTCTTTCATGTAATCTTTAAAAAATAATAAGTAGGTTTTATGCATTAATTCGTGTAAAAACATTCAATTCAAGAAACAAGTTTGTGATGATCATCAACATATGAAAATACATGTAAAAATCATAAGCTTTTCAAGAAAATAATCAAGAGTCATGCTTGTAAATTCAAGAACCTTCAAACTCTCATCTAAAACCATCTTTGGGGGCACATGAGAGGACAATCTCATATTTTTGTTTAGCCTTACATACCTGGAATGAAGGTCGATGATCAACTTGGCGTGAATCTAACTTGAAATCTTCAACTCCTCGGTCTCCTCTCTTCTCTTTTAGCCCTAGGTCTTTTTCAAAGACTTAGAATGGCTTAAGAATGGGTTATAAACTCTTTTTACACTTAAAACGACCTATTTTGATTATATATTAAATCTAGGAAGGGTTTGGAAAGGTCTAGGATGCCCCTCACAATGTTTCTAAAAAGTCAATTTTTGGGACCCGGGGTCCGCGACACGGACCATGTATTTTTTCGGTATTTATCGCCAAAAATCCTCCGAAATCCCCTAGAAAATGTTTGGAACAAAAACTAAGTGTTGATCCATGATGGGTCCGCGTCGCTGAGCCATCATGCACCTTCACTGGTTTGTATTTTGTAACGAAAAATAATATTTTGATCCGATTGCTCTAAAATCGGATCAAGACCACTTCCCTATCCAGTTTTTCGTGCTAATCGCAAATCCGGTCTTAGATTTTCATCCTAGCTTGGGAAGACGCATTATGCGCACAATTTCGTTCTAAGGGCATTTTGATAATTTACTGGGTGTTACAGTTTTATAATATTTTTCATTTCAATTCTGATTTTAAATTCAAAAACTATGAGCTTGGCCTCCTTTGACACTTTATTAAAAATCTACGGGGCCACTCTAATTTATTCAAAAACCAATTTACTCCCTTTTTATTTTAAAAATAGAATTGAAATAAAATTTAAAATATTTGAGTCCTTTATCAATTGTGAGTTTCTTCAAAAAAAAAAAAAGAAGTTATTGTTCAATCATCGTCATTTGACATCTCAAATCTCTATATCAAGTAAGTATTTTTGTTTTATTTATTTTGTTTTTATTATGTGCTTGAAGTTTTTGCTTTTATTTGTTCATAACAATAATTTTATTTGTTTGTATTCACTTGTTACAATGAAATAATTTAGAATTCACTAAATTAATTTTTAAATTTGTACATATATTTTTTAAAATTTTTGAATTTGCATATCACCAATTAACTATGGATTATTTATTATATTATCCACAATCTCTTTTATTTGATTCAAAACTACTAATTGTGCATGAAATATAATATATAATTAACCCTAAATTACTAAGACGTGAATAATTTTATTCAAAATTTTAAAATATTATTTAATTTAAAGAGCAGACAATTATCTTATTTAAATTTTATATAATTTGAATAAAATAATTTTTTCCATAAAGTTGCCTCAAATTTTCGGAGGTCTAAAGCAGAATCTTCTTTAATTTTTTTTTGAGTTATTTTTATCCTTTAAATGGTGATACCGCGTCAAAAAGATGTTGCATACGCCACTGTTTTTGGCCACATTTAAAGTTTACAAGGTGAAATAATTATCTATATTGTTTGAAAAATTTCAAAGGTCAAGATTAAGAAATGAAGAATAAGAAGATTAAATATATGAGAATTGTGAAAGTTTTCTCTCAAGTAATGATCCATGCATAAAAACTTATTGAAATTTATTAATTTTTGAAAAAAAAAATGAGGAGACATAAATCTTAGAAATGGTAACAAAACAATTATTAACATAATTAGTATTCAATGAATTTAATTGCAATGTAAATGTTACATGAATAGTGATACATAATTAGATATTTTTATTGTATTTTAATATAATCTAGAGGTAAAATAGCAACCCAACTTTTAAGATGGCATAAGGAAAAATAAGTAATGGCAAAAGGATAACAGTGTAATCCAACTTTGAGGTTAGGATCTTTTCACTTTTAGTTAATTCGCAAGTAGACATGTAGTATTGAATGGATCAAATCGAACAATTAATGCTTCTAAATATAGAAGATTACCATTGTTATAAAAGATTTCACATGGTGGAAAAAAAAATTTATAAGTTAAATTCTTGTTATAATAATAAATTTGTGGCATGATTATTTGATCATGACAAATAACTATAGCTCTTATTAAGTGAACTACTATATGTACTCGCGCGTTACGCAGTATATGATGTTAACATAATCACATGTTTATTGAATAACTTATAGATTTAACTCGTTATAAAATGATATTATAAAGTTTTTGTAACAGAATATTAACATATTTAGAACCTCGATCTATATTTAATAAAATACTTACAAAAACAAATCAATATATGCTTAGTTCAATATCTAATTTTATCAATAATAATTTTGAAAGTATCACGTCTCGAGCGTACACCCTGGACGTGGCTGGCACTCAAAAACCATTTCTGGTCCCAAGCGAACCACTAGGCTTGGCTATTTACTCAGCAGAAGACTTAATAATGATGGAAAACGCCATAAAGCAACAAGGATAATGTAACGATCTACCCTAACACTGCGAGGTATTGTCCGCTTTGGACACCGTGGCGACAGTGCCATGCGTACCCGCACGGATTTGTCCTCT